>PVLC010010546.1:0-50039 GCA_004027655.1 Graphiurus murinus | reverse complement strand
TTGTTCCTTTATGTCTTCCTTTATTTCTTTAAAGCTCTGCCTACATTCTTTCTGAAAATCCTGTATTGTTTCTAGTATTAAAGATCTGAATTGTTCTTCTGGTAGTCTCTGCCATTCTGGGTTGGTGAGATCTGTTATTGAGGGGTTGTGGTGGCTCATTGTTTCTTTGTTATTTCTCCTTCCCATAGTTTCCCTGTTCATCGATTTATATCTTTCCTGTTCTTGCAAGTTTTCTTGTCCAATCTCTGTACTTGCTTTTTAGGGGTGACAGGGTGTGTTCAGAGATAGAGTTTGGGTCAGAGGTCACCGTAATAGATGCAGGGATAGGGAAAGAAGGGGGTAAAGATTAGAGATGGTAGATATTGATATGTGTTAGGAAAAAGAGGAAAAGAAAAGATAGGAGGTAAAGTATAGTAGAGAGGAATATGGGGGGGGCTTGTAAATGGGGTAAGGAGGGGGTTCAATGACCTAAGCGAGAGATAACGAAGCAAGTATTCATCCAAATAAACATAAACAATCAAAGCAGTAACAGAGTTTATACAGATCAAATTTGAAAACTTAACACCAAAACAGAATGAAAAAAAACATAACAAAACCAAAAACCAAAACCAAAAAACCCCCCAAAAAAACAACAAAAAAAACCAAAACAAACCAAACCAAAACAAAAAAAAAAAACAAAAAAAGAACAAAAACCCCAAAATCTACAAATAGCCATCAGACACTAAAACCAACGCTCTGCTAGTTCGTAAGTACCGAGCTTAAATTTTCATGTGTATCTTTGGCGGTATTTATTTATTTATTTATTTATTTATTTATTTATTTATTTATTTTAATTTGCTCTGTCAGTGCAGGCAGAGTATTGCCCCCTGCTAGTTTATGTCTCTGGACTCTCCACTGGGTCTGGCTGCGTCTCTGACTCTGCTTTTTGCTTTAGCAGTCTAAAAGCCAGGCCTTTCCAGATACCCTGTGTGCACTGGGTTCCTCCACCCTTCTGGCCCTGTCTAGGCTCTAGCAGGGCAGATGGCTGAGTCTATCCTTTGTTTTGTGAATCCCGCACCCTGCACTCGAGGTGCACATGGCTCGACTTATGTCTCCCTGCAGCTCGGCCTGTTCCCGTTCTGATGGCTGGGGGCGCAAACGGACAATGATGGTCTGTGTAGCTAGCAGGCAGTTGGTGGGAGGGGCTGGCGGCAAAGATGGCAGCCGCCGTTCCCAGCATGTGCAGGCTCGGTTCTCTGTTGTTCGGCCTGTTCCACCTCCTGGACAGCTGCTTCAGGCTCACTTTTCCATCTCTGGAGCAGAGCGCGGAGGCAGACCTGCCTACTTGGCCTTCTGTGGTCACTGGGGGGCGCAGGTTGGTGATAGTCTGGCTAAATGGCAGGAAGCTGGTTGGTAAGGGCTAGCAGGGAAGATGGTGGCCACTGTTCCAGGGCATGCCGGCTCCCGCCGGCTCGCCCTGTTCCTCCTGGCCTCAGATCCTCTGCTCCCATTTCACGCTCATGCTTCCGTTAAGAAGCTGTGTCTTATTTCAGGCTCTGGGCGGTCACAGTTCTGCGCTGAGGTGATGTTCTGGGACAGACCCCAGACCCGCGGGCGCTTATGCTGAATGCCCCACGCATTCTGGTCTCCGCCTGGGTGCGGCGTGGGGTACCGGGGGTGCTGTGTCCTGGGGTTTGCTGTTCTCAGCGTCTGGGTGGTCCCCACGCCTCCTGGTCCTGTTTTTCCACAGCCTACTTCTTCCCTGCACAGCCCGGCTGCTGTCCGCCCCGGCAGAGCCGGACCGGCGGGGGTCCGCGCGGAGCGTGGATCGCTGCGTGGTGGCGTCCTTTGTTGTCCCCGCTCTGCTTTCTTGATCTTCTTTATTTCTTTGTGGTTCAAATTTCGCTTTTTTTTCCTTCTGTTAAAAGTTCTTTTTATGGTAAATTTAGATCCAAATCACAGTGTTTGTGGAAAGACGTTTCACTCAGTTGCCATCTTGGATCCTCTCCCTCTTCTGCATACTTTTTTTTAATCAGAGCATTGTAATCATATATCTTAATGAGGTACAGGATAGTAAAAGCATACATGCACACATGATTCATTTAGCCCTTCACCAATTCCCACCCCATTTCCTCCCCCCTCTCTCCTTCTCATGTTTGGCTTAGTGATTGATTTTGATGTTTGTGAATGTACATCATGAACAAAGTTATGTCATTTACAGGGAAATAGATGGTACTGGAGAACATTATGTTAAGTGAGATTAGTCAGTCACAAAAAGTAAGTAGTCGGATGTTCTCTCTAATATGCAGAAGCTAGGGAGAAAATGGGATATCTCCTTGAGGGAGATGGAAAGAGGGAAGAGGGAAACACCATAATGCACATGATGTACATTCACAAACCCAGCAATACCACTTCTGGGTATCTACCCAAAAGAATGGACACCAAACTACCAGAGTAATGCATGCATATTTATGTTTATAGCTACACAATTCACAATTGCCAAACTATGTAATCAGCTAAGATGTCCATGAACAGATGAATGGATTTTAAAACTATGGATATGTACACAATAGAATTTTACTCAGCTATAAAGAAGGATAAAATTGTGTCATTTGCAGAAAAATGGATGGAACTAGAGAACATTATATTCTCCAAATATCTACAAAGAATGCTGAAAAATTTTCCAGGAATACCTAATATCTGTAGTATTCAAGCTCATTCTTCCTACAAAGGAGCAGCAAGGTCTACTAGAAACAGGTGTTCCTATCATTTGAGATTAGACTTTAGTGATCCAGTGGCCAAAATGAAATTCTAAATGGGTCAGAGATGCCTGAGGTCCCAGTGCCCTCAAGATGCTCAAGAGATATGGAAACGCCACCCAAAACCATCCATAGGCCCCAATGAATGAAGAATATGGTTAGCCTTATTCTATCCAGACAGATCTCAGTGACTTATAGTCCAAGGGATTGCCATCTTTCTGAGTGGGGCACTGCACACAGCATGGGGAATGTGGATTTCCTGCCCCACAATACTCCATCATCCCATACAGGTTTCATCATTGCTCTTGGTACAACATGAAACACAGACTCTTATCTTGAGTTTTCAGAATTGTATGGGAATGCCCTCCCTACTCTCCTTTTACTTCTAACTCTCTCAGTGAGGATCCTCTCATCTCTTCAGTTTACTAGGATAATTTTTTTAACTTAGGTAGTTTTAAGAATCGAGAGACCAAACTTGTTCCTCCCCTTTGGTTCTCTTGTATAAAGAAGTACCTTAATCTCTTCGATCTATTTCTTCTCCAATATGTACATTCCATGTAGTTAAGAAAGGACCACTGGAATAATTTTGAGGATGCATTAAAGATGAGCAGTTGTCAAGACCTTTCAGGAATCAGGAGAGGTTTGATTTTGCCTGTTGCTCCAAACTCCATCACTGTCCAGGAGCCACTAGGCATGAACCACTTTGCGAGCCTCACTCAACTCAGAGATGGACCATACACACATATAATCCAAGTAACTGGCCCTGCTCTATATAGGGCACTGCACAGAGCAGACTGAATGCAGAAGCTCATTCCCAACATGTTCTATTGTCATCTATATTTTTCATTGCAGTATGGTTTCAGCTTGAAAGATGAATCCTGAACTTATTTATTCTTAAGTCCAAGGAAAAGCCCACTCGGCTTTTCTTCATCTTGCATGTATACCTTAGTGATGATCTACTTATCAGGTTAGTTCTTATCTGAATTATTTCTAGGACCAAAATAATACGTGTGTTAGTGAATTTTTTGCTTCTTTAGAAAGTATATTCATATTTTGTAATTTGTTATGCAGTGCACTTGTTAGATATTTACCATGAAAAGGTATTGCACTTCTCTAAAATTATAAAAAACAACAATGGAGGCAAGGAAAGATGAAGGATGGAGAGTATTTTCTATTAATCATTTTTCAAGTACGTGTGTGTGTTTGTGTGTGTGTGTGTGTCTGGTGTATGTATGTGTGGTGTGTATGTGATGTGTGTGTACATGCCTACACTCTCTCGCACAAGGGACAGGCAGGACAGACAAAAAATAGAGGTAGGTATGTGGAGGGGAGGTGGAGAACTAGAGGTCATTCATTTTAAGGAACTGGCACATGCAACCATGGAAGCTGGCAAATTTGACTACTTTTTGGCTGTTTGGCACACTGGAGATCAAGAAAGAGTTGATATTAGAACTCATGTGTGAAGGAAGTCTGAAGTTAATTCTTTTACTTTAGACTTTTCAACTGATTAGATGAGACCCGCCCATGTTATGGAGGTAATGTGCTTTACTGATTCACATTCTCATCTAAAATCTACCTTCAGAAAAATATAACTGCTGTTTGATTAAAACTGGGTATCAATACCATAGTTCAGTTGACACAATAAACCATGTATACCATATATTTAAAAGGAGAAAGTAAACTAAAATATAAGGAATTGGGGATGGAATGTTATGAAAATACATACAGAATACAGATATGTATCCGTGTATATGTATACTATATATAGTGTGTATATAATATATATATGTGTATATGTATATATGTGTATGTATAATGTGTGTATATGTATATGTGTATCAGAATCATTATTTAGTATGAGGTAAAACTAAATTTGCAATTAATCACTTTAAAATATCCAAATCTCACTTTCTTTAGGGTCTTAACAAAATTTCTTTAAACCACACTTTCATAAATTTATTGGCCATTTGTAGTTCTTCTTTTGTGAAATATCTATTTAGTTCACTTGCCCATTTTTTGATTGGGTTATCTGTTTTCTTAGTGGTGAGTCTGAGTTCTCTGTATATTCTAGATATTAGTCCTCTATTGGATAGGTAGTTGGAAAAAAATTTTCCCATTCGTTGGCTCTCTGTTGAGATTCCTGATAATTTTCTTTGCTGTATGGAAACTCTTCAGTTTAATGAAATTCCATGTATTGATCCTCCTTTTATCCGAGAGGTGCAAATCAAAACTGCACCATTCTAACTCCGATTAGAATGGAAATCATTAAAAAAACAAACAACAACAAATGTAGGAGAGGGTGTGGAGAAGCGGGAACTCTTATATTGTTGGTGGGATTGTAAATTAATGCAACTACTTTGGAAAACAGTATGGAGGATCCTCAGACGAATGAGAATGAACCTACCATATGATCCAGCAACACCATTTCTGGGTATCTACCCAAAAGATTGGAAACCAAACTACCAGACTAATGCATGCATATTTCTGTCTATAACTACACAATTCACAGTTGTCCAACTATGGAATGAGCCAAGATGTCCATCAACAGATAATGGATTATAAAACTATGGAATACATATACAATGGAATTTTACTCAGTCATAAAGAGAAACAAATCATGTCATTTGCAGGGAAATGGATGGAAATGGAAAACATTGTGCTAAGAGAGATTAGTCACTTAAAAAAAGTAAAAAATTGGATGCTATTCCTAATATGCAGAAGCTAGGGAGAAAGTGGGTCATAGGAGGGACTCTAGATGAAGAAGGAAAAACCTAAGAGGAGCAAAAAGGCTACCTAAATGAAGGTGATGAGAGGGGAGGAGGAGGAAACACCCTAATGCACTTTATGTATGTTCACAAAGATGTCAAAGTCATTCACTAAGCCAAAAATGAGAAGGAAGGAAGGGGGAAGAAATGGGGTGGAATTGGGGAAGGGTTAAATGAGTGCTGTGTGCCTCTACCATCTTGTACCTCATTAAGATGTATGATTACAGCCGGGCGTGGTGGCGCACGCTTGTAATCCCAGCATTCGGAAGGCTGAGACCAGAGGATCCGGGTTCGCGGCCAGCCTCACCTACCTAACCAAATGTTTCACAAAGAACTAAAAAAGTCTTTTTTTATATAAAAATTAGTTTTATACCATTTAGAGATCTCCAGGTATCTGAGTTTTAGGAGGCAAAGAGTTCCAATTGAAATGAAAATGTAATTCTCTTGAAATTGGTACAGACTATTGCCACTTTTAAATCTAAGCAGACATAATGTAGTGAAAAAAATCATTTTGTGACATCATAGAGAATAAGAAGGTGAATCACAGTGATAGGATAGAACTTTGCAGTGTTATTTCAAGTTATAGCTGGGCATATATAATATTTTGGTAATTTACACACATTCTTTACTCCACTTTCCCTAATATATTGTCTAAGACATCAAAATGTTAACTGAATGCAAACAAACATGTCCTCTAGGTACAAATGTATATGAAATGTCTTGAATAGCTAAAAGTAAATACTTAAGAATTTCCAGTAGATATTTAAATTACACCATCTCAAAAATTTTCCATACTAAAACAGTAAAAGAGTAATGACAGAATATATCAGGCTTGTAATACAGATGAAATGAGGTTGGATGAAAACATGAATTTTGCAACCAAAATTTGCAAAACTACAAAAGCAATCACAATGGCACAACATTTCTACCAATTTTTTTTTTTTTTTTTTTGCGGTACTGGGGATTGAACTCAGGGGCATTCTACCTCCGAGATATACCCCCAGCCCTATTTTTTTATTCTTTATTTTGAAACAGAGTCTCACTAAGTTGAGGAGTGCCTCACTAGGTAGCTGAGGCTGGCCGCGAACCCGGATCCTCTGGTCTCAGTCTCCCGAATGCTGGGATTACAAGTGTGCGCCACCACGCCTGGCTCTCTACCAAGTTTTTAATGATGACCAGATGCATTCCTATTTACAATCTCCTTACCTAACAAACTAATACTTTTAAAAGTTTTTAAACATTAAATTATCCTTATCTTAATTTCACATTCCTAGAGAAATTAGTGTTTCAGAAAGAGCTGACAGCAAGCCTGAACAAGAACACAAGTCTTTTAAAGTCATTATTTTAGAGCTCAGAAATCAGCAAGAAATGTACCCTTAAAAGGTAAAATTTCAGTATTGCTGGTGAAAAGTACCTAAGAGATTGTGCCATATAAATATACACCAAAAACAATTTCAGAATCACACAGATGTTATCATACAACTAAAATGGAAATTAGTGTTAAGAAGTATTGTGAATGAACAAAAATATAGCAAGCAAAAATTACTATAGCTATCTGGGCCCAGTTCTTGAGATGCTGACACAAGAGAATTGTTGGTCTAGATCAGTCTCAGTAACTTAGCAAGACTCTCAGCACCCCAACAATATTTCAACCTGCATTATTCAGTTTATTCTGTTTGTAGAGGTAAGCAAACTGTTCCTGTCAGTTGGGATTAGGCCCCAGTGGTCACAATATAAACCTAAATGTCCGGGACATGTCTGAGGTCCAAGTGGCTTCCAAAGTCCTAGTAGGATATCTGAACACAGATCAAGGGTCCCTGACTCTCCACCCATGACTATCCAGAAGCCACAGCAAATGAAGAATGTACTGAGCCTTACTCTACCCAGAGGTATTTCCATTACTTGTAGTCCAAAGGATCAGCACATAAAAGAGTACAGCAGTGCAAAAGAATGCTAAATGTGGAGGCTTCACCACGTCCTCTGGCTATCATCCCTCCACAAATACAGCATCATATTTGAAACCTGAATTTACGTATTCGTAAGTTTTAGTGAATACCTACCCCACTGTCCTCCACACTTCATTTCTCCCGTACCTAAACTGTTTTTAGGACCAAGGGGAAAGCTGGGTTTTCTTTTGGATTTCCCCATTCAGCAATCACAAAAACTTTGTATTAATTAAATAATGCTTCTTAACCCTTTTTCCTTTTAGAAAATTAAGTTCAGATTCACTTTCACATTCATTTAGTTATATATACATATACATATATATATATATACACACTAAGACTGAATCAAGCAAATCTGACTGGTTTTCAGCATGATAATAAAATAATTTTTCTTGGAACTCTTTCCAAATAGAAATTGTATCTACTGTTAATGTAACAGAAATGTATCCAATGATCGAAGTTGAGTAATCTTTTTAATGTGCTAAAATTCTATAACCTATGAATTATCTCAGGGTAAACACTGCTGCAGCCACAGGTTCAGCCTTTGAGAATTTATGCCATATGGTTTAGAAAAGGGTTAGTAATACTAAAATATCCTGAATATCAAGAGACAGTATGTGAAGTTTCATTTGAAACTGAAAATGAACAGAAACTCAAAAACAATGGAATTTGTTTTAGTCAGCAAAATGTCACTGTAATAAAAATTTCTGACAACTTAGAGGAGATCAGGTTTATTCTGTCTCACAGTTTCAGAGGGTCAGTCCATTGTTGGCCAGCTCCAGGGAAGAAAACTAGAGAAGTAAGACATGGTAGAACAAGACTACTCAATTCATGGCAGCCAGAAGCAGAAAGACAGACAGGAGGCAACCAAATAGAGGTATAGTCCTCAAGGCTACACCCCGAGTGACTTACCTCCTTTACCCATACTCCACCTCTGAAACTTGACATACTGCCGATACATGATCGTTACTATCAGAAATTTCTCATCCAAGCCACAAAATAATAGCACAACAAAAGGCTATTAAATGTCATTTACATAACATGTTGGATTTCTATTAAAAATATTGGTATCATCCCCAAATAACATCAATAATTAACCAAAATCTGCACAAATAAAGATGCATGCAAAACAATGTAAATATTTAAAATTCCGAAAAATAAACCCACACAGTGTTTTAAAGAAGGCAATTATGTTACTTCTAATTTAACTATGATGTGACAAGCAATACCTATATTGTAGCATTACTGATCATACTCAAATTTATTTATTATTCATCTTTAATTAACACTGTCAATTTTATTTTGACAGAAATTTGGGAACGTGACTCTAATGTTTACCTCAGTAGAGACAGAAGATAACAATCAAGAAAATCATGGGAATAGAAATGCGGGGAAAGCCGGGTGTGGTGGCGCACGCTTGTAATCCCAGCATTCGGGAGGCTGAGACCGGAGGATCCCGGTTCGCGGCCAGCCTAAGCTACCTAGTGAGGCACTCCGCAACTTAGTGAGACTCGGTTTCAAAATAAAGAATAAAAAAATAGGCCTGGGGGTGTAGCTCAGAGGTAGAATGCCCCTGAGTTCAATCCCCAGTACGCAAAAAAAAAAAAAAAGAAAAAAAAAAGAAATGCGGGAATCTGCCACATCAGATTCAAACTGTCATTAACAAAGGTCACAGTAGATAATACAAAATGATCTTCCTTATTAGTGAAGTCAGGGTAATTTTTCTACAACAAAATTGGAGGCAAAAACGCTTTATATAAGCTTTATATTTATGGAGTAAAAATCAATTTAAAATCATACTTAAAAAGATAAGACAGCTGGGCATGGTGGCACACACCTGTAATCCCAGTATTTGGGAGTCTGAGACTGGAGGATCCGAGTTCGCGGCCAGCCTTAGCTACTTAGTGAGGCCCTCTAAAACTTAGTGAGACCCGTTTCAAAATAAAGAATAAAAAATGGGGTTGGGGTGTAGCTCACAGGTAGGAATTAGAATGACCCCGAGTTCAATCCCCAGTACTGCGGAAAAAAAAAAAAAAAAGTAAGACCACTGGGAAAGCTGGCTCAGTCCTATAATCCTATAATCACAGTACTTGGGAGGCTGAGACAGAGACAGGATCCAGATTTGCAGCTAGTCTCAGCAGTTAGTGAAGCCCTCTACAACTTAAGTGAGACCCTACTTCAAATTAACAAAAAATACAGCTAAAGTGTAGCCCAGAAGTAGAATGCCCCTGGGTTCAATCCTTAGTACCACATATAAATAAATAAATAAATAAATAAATAAATAAATAAATAAATAAATAAGTAAATAAATAAATAAATAAATAAAGATAAGCCCAAGACAGGCGTGGTGGTGCACGCTTGTAATCCCAGCATTTGGGAGGCTGAGACTGGAGGATCCAGGTTTATGGCCAGCCTTAGCTGCTTAGTGAGGTCCTCCACAACTTAGTGAGACCCTGTTTCAAAATAAAGAGTAAAAAATAGGGCTGGGGCTATAGCTTGGAAGTAAAATGCCCCCAGGTTCCATCCCCAGTACCACCAAAAAAAAAAAAAAAAGAAAAGCCCAAACGCCCTATCTGAGGATTACAACAAAGAGGAAATTTGAAATATCAAGAAGCACCAAAATATGAATTGCATAATATATTAGAAAAGTACATCAGATATGAGCTAGAACTACTTTGATAAACACTTCCTAATTGTGGAGATGAACCCATTGTACCATTAGTCATAATTAGGGCCAACAGTCTTGAGTATCAGTCAGGCCCATATGAAGATCTTGGTTCAAATGGCAAGAATATTGCCTCAGGGAAAAGGGATTTCCTGTTAGAAATAATTAATCAAAAAGCCGGGCGTGGTGGCGCACGCTTGTAATCCCAGCATTCGGGAGGCTGAGACCGGAGGATCCGGGTTCCCGGCCAGCCTCAGCTACCTAGTGAGGCACTCCGCAACTTAGTGAGACTCGGTTTCAAAATAAAGAATAAAAAATAGGGCTGGGGGTATAGCTCGGAGGTAGAATGCCCCTGAGTTCAATCCCCAGTGCCGCAAAAAAAAAAAAAAAAAAAAAAAGAAATAATTAATCAAACTATGACAAACATATTTATGATCGTTAGAGTTGGCAAAACTTACAACAAAAAATGCACACCAAGAAATAAGCCATTTATACACACACATACACACAAACACACAACCAGGATGCCATATGATAACATTACAAGATGCTCATTACCTCCCACTTTTGCTATTACAGTAAAACAAAATTACTCATGCTGAGTAATAAGACTTGGTAGTCATGCAACTACAAAAAAAAAGACCAAGAAGAGAAAAAAAAATACAGAGCTTAAGTAAGAGAGGAAGAGTAAGCAGAGGATTCAGAAGAGGTAAGGAAAGTAGAGGAAGGAATAAAAATAGAGGAGGATGAGGGAAAAAAGCAATAGAAAAATAGTAGAAACTTGCATTCCTTACTTTTTCCCCTCAGAGAAGTCAAGGTTTTATTTGGAGCCTCTATGTGTATTTTCCCATTTTCCCTCATGACAAACTTGTGTCAATAAATCTTATAGTAATTTATTGGCACAGATTTGTCACGACAATAAATAAGAAATTACATGAAAATTCTTCTAGACTCTGAAAATACGAAGTTATTATATTACCATATATTATATGAAACATTTAAAAAGGAAAATCACTGAGATGCTCATTTCCTATTTACAATCTACCAGATATATTATTTTCAATATCTTTCATGTTAGTTATAATTCAACATCACTATTTTATTGTCTATCTCTCTCTCTCTCTCTCTTTTTTTTTTTTTTTTTTTTTGGTACTGGGGATTGAATCCAGAGGCATTCTACCTAAGTTACATCCCCCAGTCTGATTTTATCTCTTATTTGGAAACAGGGTCTCACTAGATTACTGAGAGCCTTGCTAAGTTGCCGAAGCTGGGTTCAACTCACAATCCTCCTGTCTCAGCCTCCCAAGTACTGGGATTACAAAAGTGTACTATCACACTTGGCTTGTATTGTCTACCTTTAAACAAAGTGGTCTCAAAATTTTGTTGCTTAATAAAGCTAAACTCAGTGCTAGCAAATTCACTGTATGATAGAATTCTTCTCAGAACAGAAGGGTTACTTTGCTATTTACTAAGTATGATGATGCTCATGTTTGGGAATTACTGTTCCCCAACAGTTGTAGTGTGTGCAGGAACTGACCAAGGTACAATTTTATTTCTGGAATAAAGAAACTCTACAGTCTGATAACCAATGTTTTGTTACTTTGATGATTTTAATCAATACTTATATGGGGTACTAACCTGAATAGACCAAACAAATTTATCCTGACATAAATGATTGTGAAAATATTCAGAAAGTACGTTTTTTTTTTTTTTTTTTTTTTTTTTGCAGTACTGGGGAATTGAACTCAGGGGCATTCTACCTCCGAGCTATACCCCCAGCCCTGTTTTTTATTCTTTATTTTGAAACAGGGTCTCACTAATTTGCGGAGCGCCTCACTAGGTAGCTGAGGCTGGCTTCGAACCCAGATCCTCAGGTCTTAGCCTCCCAAATGCTGGTATTACAAGCATGCACCACCACACCTGGCTCGGAAAGTACATTTTAAAAGTGAAAACTCACAAAAATAATAAAGCAATCAGTATGAAAACTAATCATTGGTTAAATGTCAAGTAACATAAAACCAATTTAAAATTGTCAATGCTATTATTAGTGTTTTCCTTACTTGGAGTAAGTTTTTGGCTGGACATGGTAGGAGAGAAGCACCTCAATGGACATGATGTATATACACAAACATATCAAAGCCAATCATTGTATTGAGCACAGGAAAGTGGGGAAGGAGAGGGAGTGGGGTGAGAACTTGGGGAGGGCTCCGTGAGTGTCCAGTGCATGTATGCCTCTATCACCCTGAACTTCATCACAATGTATGATTAAAATGCACCAATAAAAAACATGAAAATATATACTCCAGATATACATGAAAATAAGCACACCCTTGAGGTTAATAACTGAACAAATCTTGTTACTAATAAAAATGTTAGACTACTAAAATGAATGATACTAGTCAGTAAAAGTAATAGGGGTAATAACAAAAAGAAAAAACTTTCTCAATGATTATAGGCCTTACAGATAAGTTATTTCTGACTTCCATGTAGGTTTCCATGTTTGACATGGAGAGAAAAAAAAATGTGCCAAAAACTAAAAGCATAATGACTATAGCTCAGATTAAACTTACTGGAAAACATTCAGAAAGTACATTTGGACAATGAAAATCTATAAAAACCATCATAAATATGGAATTTGGTTCGAATAGTAGCAAATATCATTTAATAATGAAGGACAAATTTTGATTTGTTACCCTTCTTCTCTGCCAAGTAACTACTTCTTAGAGCAACTCTTGTATGTGTGTGTGTGGGGGGGGGTACTGGGGATTAAATCCAGAGATTTTCTACTTCCAAGAAAAATCCCCAGCCCTTTAATTACTTTTTTGTTTTTGTTTTAAACAGGGTCTCACTAGGTTGCTGGAAGTCTTGCTACACTGTTGAAGCTGTCCTTAAACCTGCAATTCTCTTGTTTTAGTCTCCAAAGTACTGGAATATAGGAATGTACTACCACACCCAATTAAACCAATTCTTTTTTTTTATTATTGGTACATGGTAATCATACATCTTTGTGGTGAGGGACAACCAAGTAGAGGCATACATGCACACATCTCTTATTTAACCCTTCCCCAATTCCCACCACATTCCCTATCCCCTCCTCCCTCCTTCTCATGTTCAGTTTTATGATTGATATTGATATGTTTGTGAATGTACATCATGTGCATTAGGGTGTTTCTCTTCCCCCTCCCCATCACCTTCAGTTAAGTCACCTTCTTTGCTCATCTAAGTTTTCTCCCTCTTCGTCTAGAGTCCCTCTTATGACCCACTTTCTCCCTAGCTTCTGCATATCAGGGAAAGCACACGATTCTTTACTTTTTGTGACTGACTAAACTCACTTAATATAACATTTTCCAGTTCCATCCATTTCCCTGCAAATGACATGATTTTGTTCTTTTTTATGGCTAAGTAAAATTCCATTGTTTACATATCCCGTAGTTTTGTAATCCATTCATCTGTTGATGGACATCTTGGCTGGTTCTATAGTATGGCAATTGTGAATTGTGCAGCTATAAACATAGATACACATCCATCGGTCTCATAGCTTGGTTTCCATTCTTTTGGGTGGATACCCAGAAGTGTTGTTGCTGGATCATATGGTAGGTTCATTCCCATTCGTCTGAGGATCCTCCATACTGTTTTCCAAAGTGGTCACACTAATGTGCAATCCCACCAACAATGTACTAGGGTTCCCACTTCTCCAGACCCTCGCCAGCATTTGTTGTTTGAGTTTTTGATGATTACCATTCTAATTAGGGTTAGGTGAAATCTCAGGGTAGTTTTGATTTGCATCTCTCTGATTGCTAATGATGTTGAACATTTCCTTATACATTAGGCCAATTCTTAATGGAAGCTAATGTTTTATTTTTTTTTCTTCTTTTTTTTTCCGGAACTGGGATTGAACCCAGAGGCTGCACTACACCCCCAGCCCTATTTTTATTCTTTATTTTGAAACAGGGTCTCACTAATTTGCAGAGGGCCTCACTAAGTAGCTGAGGCTGGCCACAAACTGGGATCCTCTAGTCTCAGCCTCTCAAGTACTGAGATTACAAGCATGTATCACCATTCCTGGCTGGAAGCTAAAGTCTTCTGTGCCTTTTTTTCACTCCCAATTTCTCTAGATGTTAATGTTTTAGGGGAAAATAACTTTGAAATGCTAAATAGTAAAGACATAAAATCTTTTTGACTTGTGATTTGAATTTAGTGCTCAGTTCTCCAAATAATAACAATTATAGGAAGTGACTTGAAAATTGCTAGTGACTTAAAACACTTACCTACTGTGTTAGGTTAGCATGATGCTTTATTAAAAATTATCTTAGAAATCCACATTAGTAATGTTAAATTGAAGTGATCTGAAATATCATGAGTAGCATTAAAAGTTAAAGTAGTGGAACAAAAAGTAAATATGCAAAAAATGATTGTGTACCTTGTCCATAGGTAGGAATAAATCTAACCAAGGACATAAAAGTCCTTTACAATGAAAATTATAGAACACTGAAGAAAGAAACTGAAAAAGACATCAGAAAAAGGAGAGACCTCCCATGTTCTTGGATAGGCAGAATAAACATTGCCAAAATGACCATACTCTCTAAATTGATCTACAGATTCAGTATAATGCCTATCAAAATATCAGTGACATTCTTCAGAGAGCTAGAAAATCATCTCAATATTCATCTGGAAGAACAAAAGACTCAGAATACCCAAAGCAATTCTGAACAATAAGAACCATGCTGGAGGCATAACAATACCTGACTTCAAATTATACTGCAAAGCTATAGTAAAGATATATGACCCAGCTATACAACTCCTCAATATCTTTGCCAAAGAAATAAAATCAGAATACTAGAGTGATACATGTATATCCATGTTGACGGCAGCACAAGTCACAATAAACAAATTAGGAAACAAACCCAGGTGTCTTGTCAACAGATTAATGGATAAAGAAATTTGGCACAGAAGATGGAACTAGAGAATATTACACCAAGATCAAGGGTTGTATGTTTTTTCTCATATATGGACGCTAGAGAGAAAATAGGAACTTTAAAGATCTATAATGTAGAGAGAAAACTATAAAGTAAAAGGGGTTTGGGGAGAGAGTTAGGGAAGGGAAGAGGAAGGATGGCAAAAAGAAACAGTTCAAATAATACTATGGCTATGGTAATTTGCGAAAGTATTACTACCAATTTCACTAACATGTGGGGAGGGTAGAGGGGGAGCAGGGTGGAATGTGGAGGAAATACAGAAAGAGCTGTGTGCATGTATGTATTTTTTATCACATTGAACCTGTGATGTATAACTGCAATGCAGTAATAAAAAATTTTGAAAACGAAAATGTAGACAGGAGGATTGTAGGTTTGAATCCAGCCTTAGCAACTTGGCAAAGCTCTGGGTAACCTAGTAAGACCCTTTTTCCAAATAAAAAATGATTTAAAAATTGGTCTGGGAGTGTAGCTCAGAGGTGGAATGCCCTTGAGTTCAACCCCCAGCAACATATACAAAAAATGAAATTGAGAAGAAATTAAATGTATATTCATATAATTACTATGCGTAAACCTATCATAGGTGAAGACATCTATAAATGAAACAAAAAATACATCCAGATGAACCCAAAGCTGGATGACAATCTTATAGAATCCTGTATCAGAGGATGAGCTTTATATACTTTGAGAGCACCTTTGTATTTGTTGAAATTAGTTCCAAAACCAACTGACCATATTTGGAGCCTAGAGGTGCCAAGAATGTCTAAAGCCAAGGTGACTACCATGGTTCATATTGCAGCAATATTGTATATTGAATGAGAGAGAAAATAAGAGAATATGAAAAGTGAAGGGGAGATGGGAGGAGATGAGAGAGAGCTTATGGAAAAGGAGATGATAAGAATGGATAAAAGGCTATAGAAGTGGGCAAGGGAGGAAAAGAGAGAAGTACGTGGGACAAGAGAGGAGAAGCTAAAAACAGATGAAAACATTAGGGAGGAAAGGATAAAAGAAGAAGGGAGAAGGAAGAGAGGAGATAAAAGAGAGAGGGAAGAGAGGGAGGGAGAGAAGGAAAAGTGGGTAGAGGAGAGGAAAAGGAGATAGAAGTAGTGAAGGAAAGAGAAGGGAAGGGAAGATAAATAGCAATAATCCTAAGAAGGATTAATCAAATATATGCTGCAATATAAGACATTACCAAATACCTTTATAACAGTATATTATTATTTCCAATATTTTCTGTATTCTATCATCATTACCCTTGCTTTCTTTGTGAGGAAAAAGTGAGTTAAATTAACTAGCATGAAAAGACACAGAATGAAAATCGCAACTAAGAAAGCAAATAACCCAATCAAAAAATGGGCAAAGGATCTAAAGAGACACTTCACAAAAGAAGAAATACAAATGGCCAATAAATGTATGAGGAAATGTTCCACATCATTGGCAATCAGAGAGATGCAAATCAAAACTATCTTGTGATTTCACCTAACTCCAGTCAGAATGGCAATCATAAAAAACACGAACAACAACACCTGCTGGTGAGGGTGTGGAGAAGTGGGAACCCTAATACATTGTTGGTGGGATTGCAAACTTGTGCAACCACTGTGGAAAACAGTATGGAGGATCCTCAGACGAATGGGAGGAACCTACCATATGACCCAGCAATACCACTACTGGGTATATACCCAAAAGAATGGAAACCAAACTATCAGACCGATGCATACGTATCTATGTTTATAGCTGCACAATTCACAATAGCCAAACTATGGAAGCAGCCAAGATATCCATCCACAGATGAATGGTTTACAAAACTATGGGATATGTACACAATGGAATTTTACTCAGCCTTAAAGAAGAACAAAATCATGTTCTTTGCAGGGAAACGGATGCAACTGGAAAATATTATGTTAAGTGAGATTAGTTAGTCACAAAGAGTAAAGAAGCATATGTTCTCCCTAATATGTGGATGCTAGGGAGAAGATGGGGCATAGGAGTGTCTCCAGATGAAAAGGAGAGATCCTCGATAAGCAAAGAAGTTGATTTAATTGTAGTGGATGCATGGGGCAGAGCGACACCCTAAGGCACATGATGTACTTACACAATCATATCAAGGTCACTCACTGAACTGAACCTGAGGGGGATGGAGGGGGAGGGAATGGGGTGGGAATTGTGGAAGGAGTCAAATGAGAATTGTGTGCAAATATGTTGTTAACAACTTGTACTTAACAAAGATGTATGCTATATTGCACGAATTACTGCAATAAAAAAAATTAAAAAAATAAAAATAAAAAAGACAGAATGATTACAACCTCACTTTTAGATTGAATTGAACTCTCTGAATCTACCTTCTCTTACTGAGGACCTGCCAACAAGTACTTGAACACAGGGCATAAGCTTCTTAGAGGCTCAACATCACCCTCAGTGTTCAATTATGAGTTCATTTTACTTTTCTACATGGGCAGCCAGGGTTAAGGTGGGGAGCTATTAGGAAGGACCCTCTCAATGCCAACCAGGTGGTGGGAAATTCTTGTGATCTCAACCACAGCCTGAGTCTAAAGAGAGAGTAGCACCCAGGACAGGTCCTATAAATGCTAGGGTCTGATTTATTCTATGATGGCATTGTGCTGATATGCTTTAAAGTCATTGTTGAAATATTCCAATGCATATCACATAAAGCATAAAATAATCTCCCTGAAAACTCAAGAACAACAACGGAAAATGTCTGAGAACTCTAAGAGTTCATTCAGCAAAGCAGACAGGAAGAAAGGCAACAATGAGCACCTATGAGCAATAAGCACTCAAAAATATCCTTTCACAGCAAAAAGAAAACACTGCAAATGTTTTAGTAGTAAAGCAATTCAGATTTGTCCAAGACATGAATGAAGAAGCCATCAGAATTAGCAAGAGGGTTTAGAGGAGTGAGTGCATGAGCATAGTCTCGTTCCTGTCAGCCAGGACTCCACTGCTCCTGATATCAGCTACTATCAAAATAAATGCATTACACTAAAATGATGATTGAATCTATGTTAAAAGCTCATCTGCAACAACAAATTATTGAGGAAATTCACAAGGTAACCACAAAAAAAGACTCATGAGAGAGGGACTCTTGTCCAGGTAAATAAAAGGATAATGTGTAAAACACCATCAGAGAGACTGGCTATTGACACAGATCAAGGGGTCAGAATAAACAGCCGACAGGACATTGGAAAAATGGATATCTGTGGATGGACCTCAGGACAACCAGTTAGTCACCACCACACTTGAAAATTCTCAGAAACTGAAAATTATTTTGGGAAAAAAGTCTGCACAGAATCAGGGTTTGGACTTCAAAACAGGAAGAATGAAATCTTCCCCCCGAAGAGAATTTCATGGGCTCCTCTGGAAAGATCAAAGCAAGCTGCATAACTAGGTGCAGAGTATGAACCAGGATGTGGCCATTAGAAGTCCAGCGCTGCCAGCAACGCCATGTGCCAGAGCTATAAAATGTGTTTGCAGCAGGGCACAGTGGAAGGGCTGGTCATGGAAGACCACTCCATTTCTACTTGCACATCTTCGCAGCATTTACCCAGTTAGGAGAAGCAAGTGATACATTTTTTAAATAAAATGTCAACCAAAATATGGTGTAAAAATGAGTATAAACTAACTTCTTTACTCTTATTATATCCCTCAATTTTTGAAGGCTCAAATTCTCCCATCACTAAAAATCTGATAATACCTGCTCTTTGAGTAATAGGAGCAATCTGCTAGAATTGTATAGAATATATAAATAAACCTAGAATGTATTATTGAGGAACACAACAAAACCTTGAAAAATTAGAAATACTGACATTTTATACTGGAGAGTTTTGTATTGTGCAACACTTATTTTTATCTTATGGGCAGTTTAGGAAAACTGGACTAACTATGACAGAGTATATGTATGACACGTTGGGAGCAGCACTATCCAAGAGAAATTTCTCTTGTGATAGAAATACTTCACATTCACTCTGCCCACCACGGTAGCTACAAGCTATATGTGATGGATAAGCACTTAAGAAGTGAATCATTTGTACTTAGCTTAAAATAAATTTAAATAGTCACATGTGGTCAGTCAACTTTGAATTCATCATAAAATAAAATTTAAGAGTAATTAGATATATTCTCATACTAGAATCTAAAATAGAATGATGAAATTACCAAATTTAAATAATGGTGCCTGGGGCAGTGGTGCACGCCTGCTATCCCAGCTACTTAGTTTACCCATTTTTTGTGTGAGGTACTAGGGACTGAACCTAGGGTCATTGTACTTCTGAACTACACCACCAGCCCTTTTTACTTTTTACTATGAAACAGGGTCTTACTAAGTTACTCCACACTGGCCTTGTTGTGTGTCCTACTGTTCTAGCCTCCAAATTACTGGGGTTACAGGTATGTACAACTCACCTGGCTATTCCAAGCTACTTAGGAGGCTAAGGCAGGAAGGTTGCAAGTTTGAAGCCAGCCATGGCAAGTTAGCAAGACCTTGTCTCAAAATAAAATGAAAAGGGCTGGAGATATAGCTCAGTGGTAAAGTGCCCTGGGGTCAATTTGGTTCAAGGATGGGAAGAATTGAAACAAATAGTAAGATATTTGTAAGAAAAAAAATTAAAATTAAACTGTTAAATTGGAACTTTACAGGTTATATTCAATACATCTTATCTGAGTTAAAACATTGAATTTTTAATTGTATTATGAGATAAATTCATTGATATAAAGAGACTTCCATGAAATATTTTAAGGGAAAAATCAGAAAAAAAATTGCAGGCATAGCATGCATGCTACTTTTAAAATAAAATAATCTTTAAAGGTTACCTGGAAACTGGTAAAGTATGGAGAAGTGTGGGTGAGCACCCACAGGACAAGTGTGAGAAGCCAGGGGCTATGAATGTATATATACACATATTTAAGTGTCATTCTATTTTTTGGATTAGTTCCTGCGTGGTCTCAAAGCTACCAAAAATGGATGTCTTAAGAATGGGTTGGGGGAAGTATGAAGACCAGGTGTTCCAGAGATCCTAGACTTCTCTAGAAATATCTTTGCTCTTTTTCTTGAATCATCTGATCGAGCGCAACTCCTTTAATCCAAATATTAATTCTAAAACTGCAGGGAAATACTTGTCTTTCATTGCTCTACAATCCTAAACTCCTGTAACCTTGTTTTATTCACAAAATCATGGAGAAAATGGTATCCCGCTTGTGAGAGTAACAGCCATAATCTTGAGGATCTGTTCAGCATACTCTCTTCAGGGAGGCACCATGCTGTGCTATGACCACAGGAGGACTCTCTCCTCCACTCTTCACAATAGCCCACACAGTGAATGTAAGGACTGTTTCACCTCCCCTGAGAAGTCATCACACAGGTCAAAAGCACAGTCACTCAAAAATGCTTAAGACTGTAAATTAACCAGTATGCTAAGCAGGTATCTTACAAATATTTGATTCCAGTTCTATAGCCCTCACTCCCCAGTGTGTTGCTTTGATATCAAATATCTGCACACCTTCCCCTTGTGAGTGAGTGTCTGGAAAAATCCTTTCCTAGTATCTGCGGTTAGAGTCCCCTGCAAGTACTGTTGGCATTCACTATAACCAAAAGTCCTCGTGGGCATTTGGGGTTTCATTTCTGAAGGAAGAGTCAGAGAAATATAGTCCCTGTTTCAGCTTATATTGCCATGTGTATGAGGATGTAGAGGGGTGTTTCCTCTTTTAATTATTAAATATACAGTACTCACTGGATTTTACTTTATTTTATTTTTTGGGAAACAATACTACTATTTTAATTTTCATATCCTACCAAAGAAGAACCTACATGAATAGTGTATCAATCACCATTACAATAAAAATGAATGAGCCACACACAGTTTGAATTAAAACTAACTTGTGAAAATATAACAGAATGGAGGGATTTAGCAAAATGAAATTAATGTGTATTTTAATGATGTTAAGCAAACACACAGAGGATATTTCTATTGAACTATAAATCCCAAGATAATAATTTTTAAAATGTTTAAAAACTACTAAGACAGGTAGATAGAAACAAATAAGGTGTCAGAGAGAAAAAAATCATTCATTAAAGGAGAAAACTCACAATAAACATACCAAAATTTATTCTAAACCTGGAAGGAGAAATCACAAACATTTCCTAATGCATATGAACAGAGACTTGAATGAGAATGTATGTATTCATCTGATTCAGATGGAACATTTAATACTCACAATGGGATCATTCCCCTAAATTCACTAACATGTAATGGTAATTGCACTGCATTTTTAACATTGTCAATAAGTTGTATTTTCCCCCAATGTGACAAAGTGGGGTTAAATTAACCAAGAAGCACATCTGGGTGTACATTCTGATAAAATCTCAGAAGGTTGGACTAATGAAGTATAATTCCCACACAAGGTGCTAATTTGGCATTTTACAGTTACGACAATTAGCCCTATGAGGCCTGGTCTCCCATACTAAGAGACCAAAGGGATCATATTAATGAAGGTAATGCAGGAGATATACCTAAGCACAATGTTAACTTTATTTACAATGCCACCAGCATATGCAGTAGAATTTCAACAATACACTTGAAAAATCTATGAAACTATCCAAACTTTGACAGGGATTAACCTCAAGTAATTCTGATTGAGGAACAAATGTTTCTCTTTAGCCTGAAAAGTATAACAGTGTTTTAAACCTTAGCTGTATAGGCAGTTAGCTTTGTCCCTGGAGGATGGCACAACACTCAATGACTGATTGCATGGGGATTTCCTTATTTCATCTTCCAATGAACCTTGGAAGCAGAAGCAATCATTACTAATTCTAACTTAGTGAGGGACAGCACACGGCAAACTAGGAACTGCTAAGTAAGCACACAAACTTAAGGATGGTTGTCAGGTTAATGTCAAGTCTCATAAAATATACACAGTGATATGTCTAGACTTCCTACTTCAACTCCCGAGAACTCACAGGATGATAAATCTAAGTAAACTTACAAACCAGCTGTGTTTAACCCCTACGGTTACACTGGCTAAGAGTCTACTATTCTGTATACACCTAAGGGTGTGAATTCGCATGGCTGCCAAGAAAACCCGGGCCAATTAATAGCCAAGTCACATCAAACTGTTTATGTGACAGTCCAGATGCCAATATAGAGCTAAACAACCCAGGTCACTGTGCAGGAAGAAAAGGCTCCCAAGCAAGGGAGTTGCTCCTTCTACATGGCAATGTCTAGGACTTGAAAATGACTTTTTAATGTTGTAGTGTATAAAATGCATATAAAGCCAGTTGTGATGGTGCACACCTGTAATCCCAGTACTTGGGAGGCTGAAACTGGAGGATTTCAGGTTTGCGTCCAGTGACAGCAACATAGCAAGACCCCATTTGAACATAATAAAATGGGTTGGGGATGTCAAAATGGAGCTAGAACCAGCTTTGGGTTCGATCCCCAGTACAGGAAAAGAAAACGAACCATAAATCTACTAAAAAAGAAATCCAGAAAACAATTCCACTCAAAATAGCACCCCCAAAAATAAAATTCTTACGGATAAACCTAACCAAGGAGGTAAAAGACCTCCATAAGGAAAACTATGAAAAGTTGAAAAAAGAAATCAATGAAGACCTTAGAAGATGGAAAGAACTTCCATGCTCTTGGATAGACAGAGTAAGTATCATCAAAATGGCCATCCTCCCAAAAGTGATCTACAGATTCAATACAATACCCATTAAATTACCAAGGTCACTCCTCATAGACATAGAAAAATCAGTCCTTAAATTCATTTAGAACAACAAAAAGCCCACAATAGCCAAAGTAGTTATTAGCAACAAGGAGGCATCACAATACCTGACTTCAAACTCTACTACAAAGCCACAGTAATAAAAACAGCATGGTATTGGCACAAAAACAGACACATAGCTGGGCGTGGTGGCACACGCTTGTAATCCCAGCATTCGGGAAGCTGAGACCAGAGGATCCAGGTTCGAGGCCAGACTCAGCTACCTAGTGAGGCACTCCGCAACTTAGTGAGACCGTGTTTCAAAATAAAGAATAAAAAATAGGGCTGGGGATATAGCTTGGAGGTAGAATGCCCCTGAGTTCAATTCCCAGTACCACAAAAAAAAAAAAAGACAGACATGTAGAACAATGAAGCAGAATAGAAGTCTCAGAAACAAACCCACACACTTACAGTCAATTCATTTTTGACAAAGGAGCCAAAAATATACACTGGAAAAAAGACAGCCTCTTCAACAAATGGCGTTGGCAAAACTGGTTATCCATATGCAGAAAAATGGAAATAAACCCTAACCTAACCCTAACTCTAACTCTTACCCTCCCTCTAACCCTAACCCTACCCCTAACCATAACCCTAACCCTAACCCTAACCCTCCCTCTAACCCTAACCCTAACCCTAACCGTTAACCTGCACAAGAGTAAGCCCTGCACAAGAGTAAACTCAAGATGGGTCAAAGACCTAGACGTCAGGTCAGAGATCTTGTGGCTACTTGACGAAAGCATAGGACCAACACTTCAACACACAGGCACAGCTAAAAACTTTCTCAACAAGACCCCCAAAGCATAAGTTACTCAAAGGAACACCAATACATGGAATTGCATTAAACTGAAGAGCTTCTGTGCAGCAAAGAAAACTATCAAGAACCTCAACAGAGAGCCCACAGAGTGGGAAAAAAATTTTGCCAGCTACTCTTCTGATAGAGTACTAATATCTAGAATATACAGAGATCTCAAGAAACTCACAGCTAAGAAAACAAATAACCCAGTCAAAAAATGGGCAAAGGCCGGGTGTGGTGGCACACACTTGTAATCCCAGCATTTGGAAGGCTGAGACTGGAGGATTCGGGTTCATGGCCAGCCTCAGCTACCTAGAGAGGCACTCCACAACTTAGTGAGACCCTGTTTCAAAATAAAGAATAAAAAATATGGCTGGGGGTATAGCTCAGAGGTAGAATGCCCCTGAGTTCAATACCCAGTGCCGCAAAAAAAAAAAAAAAAAAAAAAAAAAAAAAAAAAAAAAAAAAAAAAAAAAAAAAAAAAAAAAAAAAAAAAAAAAAAAAAAGGATCTAAATAGACACTTCACAAAAGAAGAAATACAAATGGCCAATAAATGTATGAGGAAATGTTCAACATCATTACCAATCAGAGAGATGCAAATCAATTATCTTGTGATTTCACCTAACCTCAATTAGAATGGCATTCATCCAAAAGATGAACAACAACAAATGCTGGTGAGGGTGTGGAGAAATGGGAACCATAATACATTGCTGGTGGGATTGCAAATTAGTGCAATCACTTTGGAAAACAGTATGGAGGATCCTCAGATGAATGGGAATGAACCATATGATCTAGCAATACCACTTCTGGGTATCTACCCAAAAGAATGGAAAGCAAACTTTCAGACTGATGCATGTGTATCTATGTTTATAGCCACACAATTCACAATTGTCAAACTATGGAACCAGCCAAGATGTCCATCAACAGATGAATGGATTACAAAACTATGGGATATGTACACAATGGAATTTTACTCAGCCATAAAGAAGAACAAAATCTTGTTATTTGCAGGGAAAGGGATGGAACTGGAAAACATTATTGTTGTGAGATTATTCAGTCACAAAGGGTAAAAAAGCATATGTTCTCCCTAATATGCAGATGCTAGGGAGAAGATGGGGCATAAGAGGGACTCCAGATGATAAAAGAGAAACCCTAGATAAGCAAAGAAGTTGACTTAACTGAAGGTGATGGATGGGGGGGGGGTCACCCTAATGCACATGATGTACTTTCACAAATATATCAAAGTCAATCACTAAACTGAACTTGAGAAGGAGGGAGGGGCAAAGGAGTGGAGTGTGAATTGGGGAAGGGGTTAAATGAGAAATGTGTGCATATATGCCTTTATTAGCTTGTACCTAATGAAGATGTATGATTACAATGCACCAATAAATAAATAAATAAATAAATAAATAAATAAATAAATAAACAAACAACAAAATCATGTAATTTTCATCAAAATGGATGGAACTGGAAAACATTATACTGAGATTAGTCAGTCACAAAAAGTAAAAAATCCTATGCTCTCTCTAATATGTGGATGCTAGGGAGAAAATGGGGCATAAGAGGGACTTCAGATGAAGAAGAAACCTTACATGAGCAAAGAAGGTGACTTAACTGAAGGCGATGTGGGGAGGGGGGCTACACTAATGCACATGATGTACTTTCACAAATATCAAAGTCAATCACTAAACTGAACCTGAAAAGGAGAGAGGGCAAGAGAGTGGGGAAGGAATTGGGGAAGGGTTAAAGGAGAAATATGTGCATGTATGCCTTTACCAGTTTATACCTAACAAAGATATATGATTACAATGTACTAATTCAAAAAGAAAAAAATAAAAATAAAAGGAAAACGAAAATGAAAAGAAAAAGAAAAAAAGTACAAATGGACTTATCCAATTTAGGCCCAGTTAGCAAACAGAAAAGGTCTTAATATTATATTTACTAAAACACATCTTTTCTGGCACAGAGTAAATGTTCCAATGATATTTGTTAAACGCAGTAAGTATACAATCTCTATAAAAATAAGTATTTTACTTATAGGCCTGCAAAAATCTATCATAAAACAGAGGAAAAAAGAAGGTAAACATGAGAAAGTTAAAATTGAAAACACTTAGCCAGGCGTGGTGGCACACATTTCTAATCCCAGTACTCCTTGGGAGGCTGAGACAGGAGGATCATAGGTTTACCGCCAGCCTCTGTTATTTAGTGATATCCTCTTCAATTAGTGAGACGCTGTTTCAAAATAAAAAATAAAATAGGTGGCTGGGGATGTAGCTCGGAAGGAGAATGCCTCTGGGTTCAATCCCCAGTACCGCAAAAAAAAAAAAAAAAAAAAAAAAAAAAAAAAAAAAAAAAAAAAAAAAAAAAAAAAAAAAAAAAAAAAAAAAAAAAGAAGTGTTGCTGCCCCACTTATTAATTCTTGTTTTAATGTCCTGAGCTTTGGATGTCTTGTTGAGGACGTTTCTACCTCATTTCTGTTCTATATGTTGAAGTGTTGAACCTATGCCCTCCTCTAGTAGCTTTACAGGCTCTGGTCTAACTTCCAAATCTTTGATTCATCTCTCGTTGACTCCTGTGCAGGGTGAGAGGTAAGAATTTAGTTCCATTTTTCCCCAAATGGATAACCAGTTTTCCCAACACCATTTGTTGAAAACGCTGCCTTTTCTCTAACATATGTGTCTGGCACCTTTGTCAAAAATCAGTTGGCTATTAGTGTATGGATTTGTTTCTGTGTCTTCTATTCTGTTCCATTGGTCTATGTGTCTGTTTTGGTGCCAAAGCCATGCTGTTTTTATTATTATAGTTCTGTGGTATAATTTGTAGTCAAGAATCGTGATGCCTCCTGCATGATTCTTACTGCTGAAAATTGCTCTGGCTATTCTGGGTCTTTGTTTCTCCATATGAAATTTGTGATTTATTTTTCTAGGTCTATGAAGAAGGTAATCATCAAGAGTCTAAAAAGAAAACTCAAGGAATGGGAGATCTTTGTCAGCTATCTCTCTGATAAAGGACTAATATCTAGAATATACAGAGAAACTAAAAGACACTGCAGTAATAAAAAAACAACCCAATCAAGAAATAGGCAACTGCCGGGCGTGATGGTGCACCCTTGTAATCCCAGCACTTGGGAGACTAAGACAGGAGGATCCAGGTTTGCGGCCAGCCTCAGCTACTTAGTGAGGCCCTCTTAGTGTGATCTTGTTTCAAAAAATAAAGAATAGTAAATAGGGCTGGAGGTATAGCTCGGAGGTAGAATGCTCTTGGGTTCCATCCCCAGTACCACACACACACACAAAAAAAATAGCCAACTGAATTTAATAGATACAAATGGCCAATACATGAAAAAATGTTCAACATCATTAGCAATCAGGGGGATGCAAATCAAAACTACACTAAGATTCCATCTAACCTCAATAAAAATGGCAATCATCAAGAAGTCAAATAAGTGTTGGCGAGGATGTAGGTAAACAGGAACTTTTCTGCACTGTTGGTGGGATTGCGAACTAGTTCAACTGCTATGGAGATCAGTGTGGTGATTCCTCAAGAGCACTGGGAATAGATCCACCATATGATCCAACAATACCACTCCTGGATATCTTTCCAAAGGGGCCAAAATTAGAGAACTATGTAATACATGCATACCCATGATCATAGCAGCACAGTTCACAATAACCAAATTATTGAACCAACTTAGATGTCCATCAGCAAATGAATGGCTTACAAAATTATGGGAAATACACACAATGGAGTTCTATTCAGTGATAAAAAAAGAACAAAATTATGTCATTTTTAAGAAAATGGAAGGACCTAGAGAACATTATGTTGAGTAAGATTAGCCAGTCACATAAAGTGAAGGGTCATATGTTTTCTCTAATATGCACAAGCTAGGGAGTAATTGGGATACAAGAGGGAATTTAGAGAGAGGAGGAGAAAACTCAGTGGACCCAGGGAGGTGGTAAGGGAAGGGAAGGGGGAAGTCTGTGGTTCATCAATATAAATACAATCATCAACTATGTGTAGATATGTGAATATACCAATGTCAGTCTCAGTACTTTGTACTGGGAAGGGGAGAACCAAGTTCTTTGTGCTTGTATTTCATTGTCAACATGATTTATAATACGATGTGAAACTATAATACATGAATTAAAGCACATTATAATGAAAATGAAAAAAAATAAAATTATGACTGACAAAAATATAAAATTTTGAAAATACTTAGAGCTCTTCCAAGATATTTATTCATATATAACATAAAAAAGAAAATGAAAATTTACTGTAGGATGTGAGACAAGACTTGATCAAGTGGATATGTATTCCTGGAATTTTCCTAAAAGGCAAACCTAAAACGAGAAAGATGCTGATTTTTAAATTAATTTCCAGTTGTAAAATAGTGTTTCTCAAATCTCAATGGAACTCTTTTGGGGGAAGTTTCCAAGGAGATGTTAAATCCTTCTGCAAGAAAAATAAGAAGCATAGCAGGCAGGATCAAGGAAGGAAGGCACCTTAAAGAGCTCTAAAAAGGAATTAGCTGGCATTAACAATTAACTTATGTGGGACTGCCCACAATTAACTCAAGTGGAACTACCCAAAACTTCACAAGTAATGGGGCAGTCTCAGTTAAAGTGATTAATCTGGATATTTGAAGGACAGCCTGATGGAAGTCTCAACACAGATCCCAAAATGCATTCCAGATGGATTAAAGAATTACATATTAAGATATGAAGCCACAATCATCTATTGACTGAAAATACTTTCTATCATCTACTATAGCAGTATGTTGAAGGATAATCTACATGGAATGGCTTTATTTCTTTTTTAGCAAATAACAATCAAATCTCCTTCCAAAAGTGCAGACATTTGTCACCTTGTGTTTCATGATTTTCCCTAGAGATGATGATTATGGAAAATTTTGTACCAGGTGTTAAAACTATTAACTTCACTCACATGGGTAGGAATCCAAGTCATATGGGTGAGGGGATTACAAACTTTCTGTTAAGCATTTCACATGCTTTAATCAGCTACAACCAGCATGTACTATTTATTTTTAATTAAAGCATTTCAATAGGTATTTAATGACAAATAATGTGGCAACTCAAGACATGAACTTCTTGAAGCCTCATGTTCTCACACCTACTAAAAGGAGATCCTACATGCTCTTACACATAACAGCAAGAAGCATCTTCATAGTCAATATACCAAGTCCATGCCATGAGGCAGACACTTTCCTCAGTCCTTTTCTATTGTTTATGTGGACAGCCATCCTATGAAGATAACAGTCATTACTGTAGGGAAGCTACAGAGAAAAATGATACAGCACAGACTCTGAAGCCAAACAGCTCAGCCCAGGATCAAAATCCTGGAATTTTCTGTGCCTTAGTTCCTCCATTTGCAAAGCTTAGAGTTAAGATATGCAATGTCTAAATCTGCATCACCTTGATTGATTCGGGGGCCTTACAACTTACCCATATGCTGCACTGATTTCCCATTGAAGCAGAGCATTGAGAAGTACAAGGACACATAGCTTGACAACTGTACATTCACAATTAGGAAGTCAAGAAGAGGCTAAGACTATATGATGTTGATGGGTAATTGCTCAAATTTAGAGCAGCCACTAAGGCCTCTCTTGTCATTATTCTCAATATCTTAAAAGAAGATGAAATTACAAGTAAGTCACTAGGGACAGAAATAAAACTTTTTTCAAATAAAAATTGATCTGAGCAAACCCTTTGCTCACTTTTATACCAAAGGCACCTTTCTGACATGTATTGGAGAGACGAGAAATGGGTTAGAGATTCTCAATTTTAAGCCCCCCAGGGTTCCTTCTAGCAAACAGCTTTCCTTCAGATCAAATCAACTTTGGCATTCACATTGGTTCTCCATATGCTAGAACTCTGTAGACTATAAATGCACTCTACACCAGCATCTGCCCTTGTTGACCACAGTTCTATTTAATTCAAATAGAACAATATGTGCAGTTCATAGCACAGGAGGTAAATGAGGCATTCGGGGAACTTGTTCATCGCCTGATTAGAAAGAAATTCCAGGTCCTTCTATATCTATTATGTCACATAATCCTCTCCAGAATCTTGACAAGGTAGCATCTGGAATCACAGGTTTTAGATGAAGTGTCACAAAGATGATAATCAAATGGCCCAATGTGACCCATCAAGGGACCAAGGAGGGGTCTGTCTCTAGAATCACAACCGTTTCCTTTGCACATTAGCTATAAGTATGACACATTCATCTGCTTTGCAAAAAGAAACTGATTCTGGTTTTATAAATACCACTTCCTCCCTCTCCATATGTTTTGGTTATAGTGGCAGGTTGTTTATAAGTGGAACACTGACTTTACTTTCAGACATAAAAAATGAACTTTTAAAAGAAAGTCTAATCCCCGGGGTCTGTAAGCAAGCTTTAAAAAGACTTCCCAAGTTAAATAAAGACAGATGGCAATATACTGTGAGAATATAATAATTATGTAAATAAAAATATAAAAAATGGTATTTGTTTCACAAAATGAGAACAAGTTAGGAAGGTAATTATTTCAAAGCATATAAACGCCTCTAACATAACTCTATTTCAAAGTATAAAAATGCCTGTTACACAGACAGGGTCCAAAATTATCTCAATGGGCTGAAAAGATAGAGTCATTAATTTAGCAAGGTGAAAGTTAATATAGCTAAATCTGAACACGGTATCTGGACTATATAAAATAAATAACACAAGCAGAAGCACTGCCTAAGTTCAAGATTAAGGACATTTGACTAATAAGTAGCTTTTTTGAAAGGGTTGGTTTTTGCAAGCTCAGATAGAGTCAACAGTATGATGAAGTTGCTAAGTAGTGATTATGATTTTAGGATATATTGGGAGAATATACTATGTATAATGAGTGAGATGACAGCCTCAATCTGTGAGTAACTGGACTTACCTAATATTCTTAGTTTTTACTGCCACATTTTGAGATAATGTTCATATGCCAGATTATATCTACAGGTGAATGGTTAGGAGTATAAAGCATCTGAAGATTTCATAACAAAAACTCAGGTCGTTTGGCAAAGAACTATTTTAGCAGGTAGAATATTAATGTCTTCAACTATTTAAATCAATAGTGTGTGGAAAACATCTATGTCAAGAGGGATTAAGCTCACTTGGTGAAACCTATAAGAAAATGGGTTTTGGCTCAATATTAAAAAATACATTGTACCAGTGAGAACGGTCTAAAAGTATCCTAATGATATGATTTCTAGATTTATCAAATGAGATTATGACTTTAGGAAGATTATAACTGGAAAGCTTTTTTTCTGATTTCAATTCTTTTTTTTGTGTGTGTGTGTGTGGTACTGGGCTATACCCCAGCCCTATTTTTTATTATTTATTTTGAAACCGAATCTCACTAAGTTGCAGAGTGCCTCACTAGGTAGCTGAGGCTGGCCGCGAACTCTGATCCTCTGGTCTCAGCCTCCCAAATGCTGGGATTATAAGTGTGCGCCACCATGCCCAGCGTGATTTCAAGTCTTAATATTCCTATCACCAAACCGACTAGGTATCTAAGCAATTTCTTCTATGATATATGGTAACATCACTTCATTATGTAAAATTTGCATAATTTCACTGAAGAAAAACAGAAGAAAAGGTGACATAAAGGTAGGACTGGATTCATTTGAGAAATTTTATCTGAAGCAGCATATATTATCTTGAACTAAGAATGGGTTAGCAATAAGAGAGATGCAAATTAAAACTACCCTGAGATTTTACCTAACCCCAAGTAGAATAGCAATTATTAAAAACACAACAACGAATGCTGGTGAGGGTGTGGAGAAATGGGAACCCTAATACATTGTTGGTGGGATTGAAGATTAGTGCAACCACTTTGGAAAACAGTATGGAGAATCCTCAGACGAATGGGAATGAACCTACCATATGATCCACTGATACCACTTCTGGGTATCTACCCAAAAGAATGGAAACAAGCTATGAGACCAATGGATGTGTATCTATGTTTATAGCTGCACAATTCACTGTTGCCAAACTATGGAACCAAACAAGATGTCCATCAATAGATGAATGGATTACAAAACTATGGGATAGGTACACAATGGAATTTTCCTCAGCCATAAAGAAGAACAAAATCATGTTATTTGCAGGGAAATGGATGGAACTGGAAAACATTTTTAAGTGAGATTAGTCAGTCACAAAAAATAAAAAATTTGATGGTCTCCCTGATATGCAGAAGCTAGGAAGAAAGTAGGTCATAAGAGAGACTCTAGAAGAAGAGGGAGAAACCTATGATGAGCAAAGAAGGTGACCTAACTGAAGGTGTTGTGGGGGAGGGCACACTAATGCACATAATATACTTTCACAAACATATCAAAGCCAATCACTAAACTGAACATGAGGAGAGAGGGGATAGGGAATAGAGTAAAAATTGGGGAAAGGTTAAATAAGAGATGTGGGCATGTATGCCTCTACCAGCATGTGCCCAAGAAAGATGTATGATTACAATGCAACAATAAAAATATTTTTAAAAATGAAAAGAAAAAGAAAATTGGAGAACTAGAAAGAGTTGCACTTCCTTTATTACAGTGCACAAAACAATGCATCATGTTTGCCTTTTTCTTGGCAAAAAGGAAACAATGTAAATCCAGAGATATGATAAGAAGTGTAGACAATTCTACATGCCTGGAAGAAAAGGTTATGGCTGCAAAGTTGAGCCAATGTGTATAGACTGGTGACAAGCACTTTGAGTGCTAGTAGATGAAGGCAAAGAGGATTCCTCAGAAGCTGAAGCTGACTTTGAAAGAAGAGTAGAGAAATGAAAAAATGAGACTTGCATCACATCTATAATACTGTGAACTATAGCTGATGAATGTTACAGGTGCTGAAGTCCAAACCTGCCATGGCTTGTTGGCAGAGTAAGCATTATGAAAGATAGTGTTTACTTGAGAAAGCATGAGAGGAAGGAGAAATGACTACTAATTACTTCAGTATACCAAGAGTAGAGAAAAAATTTAAAGTATCTGAGAAGAATTAGAGGTAAATAATTATTTAATGGATAATTACCATGTTTAGGAAAGCCTTGAGAACCTGTTAACACAGTATGACTAACTCATGAGTTTCCATAGAAGTCAGTGATACAAGTTGAATTCTGAGGATGGAATCTTATTTTACTTAGGTGGCTTGAAACACTTTTCCAAGTATGACAGAAATACTTGTTGAAATAAAGGATCCTTTCCCAACAAAGATATATGTTCGATGAAACTATGAGAACAACCAAATGACACTTATTTATGCAGTAATAAATAGAGAAGGATTAAGGGGGAAGGATAGGGAAGTACATGTAATGAGCTCCACTGAGGCTCAGGCACTGTGATAGATATTTTTATAGGTATCATCTCATTTAATCCTCACATTAAAAATATGACAGAAGTATTATCATCTATACACTCTCAAACTTATTGGCTTACTGGGCCCTTTTCAGAGAAAAAAATTACTTAGTGCCCACCTGGGTGCCTCCACTGTCCCTTTATTTTTACTCAAAGTCTTCCAAATGCATATGAGCCTGCTATCAGCCCCTCTTTGATCAGTCAAGTGACCCCCAATATTCCTGACTTTATTATATGCTACTCTACACAGAGAGAAACAGGTTCACAGAGGTAAAGACTTCACAGGCAGTAGGAGAGATAGTCAGGTTTCAAATACAGGTTATTTATGAGAATGGTAACAAAGTGTTAGTGAAAAAATCTTTGGTAGAAAATACAACATAACAGAGAGTATTGGGCACAAAAATTTGTGGTTGTATAAACAAAAGCAACAAAATTATTTAAAATTTCATAATGGAGATTATATGAAGAGACACTGTTAGTGCTTCCCAGGCCACTTCCTAGCACCTGAGCCAACACCACAGACTAGACATAAACGGAAAATATTAAACACAAACCAATCTGGGAGTAATATTACTTGACAAATATATCATTCAGAAACTCATCCAATTTTCTCTCCCAGCTCTTAAAAACAACAACAACAAGAACCAGCACAAGTTATTGGCAATTAAAGGAGGACCCCTCCCCAAAGCAGAAGCTGGGCAAATTCCTAGGGAAGAAAACAAAGACATAGTAGGGATAATTCAAGGAGTCTGGATAGAAAAAGCCAAAACAGGAAGTAAAAAGTAGCTTCTGAAGACAAAAAAGGAGAAAGACAAAATATCGCTAATGAGAGTGATAGGAAAGTGTTCTCCTGGAGTGGCTGCAGAAAGAAGCAATACAAGTTGGTATACACATATCCAAGTCTAGATACTAGAGCTTTATAAGGTTGTTTTAAGAAGTAACTTGCCATAATACTCTGACAAATATAGTGATTAAAAAATACAGATCCTGGGGGGAGAGCATACTAAGGCACATGATGTACTTACACAATTATATCAAGATCATTCACTGAACTGAACTTGAGAGGGAGGGAGGGCGAGAGAGCGGGGTGGGAATTGGGGATAGGGTCAGATGAGAAATGTGTGCAGATTTGTCTTTATCAATTTGTACCTAACAAAAATGTATAAATACTAAGCACGAATTATTACAATAAAAAAATACAGATCCTGAATTGTTTCTGCTAGGTAACAGCAGTGATATAAAGACAGAATAAAAGCTGCTCCCTGACTGAAAGATATCAGAGTTAATATCCGTGACCTAGAAAACTAGAGATTGCCATCCAGCTTTCTTTTTTTCAGATACAGATACTAAGACTCAGGCAGCTTTAACTATGCCATTGCCCCCCTTTAAAGGATTGTTCAGGGTGGAAGAAATCTGTAATAGGAAGATGAGCTGCTGCTATGAAAGCATAGGAAAAGACTGAAATTAAAAATACCCCAATCTTAAGACTCCCAGAGAAAGGTTCTCAGACCATCACCCTACAAAGAAAAGCGTTCTTCAAAATGACATTAAAATAACAAAGAAAGTAAGATTGATGCTTCAACTCTTGGAATTTTTCAAAGTGGAAAAAGAATAATAAAATCTAAAAACAGTAAAGAAAATAAAAAGTTTTACATGCAGCTGGTCTAGTCCTCACCATAAAAGCAGAGATAGACAAGTCATTCTGAATGTGTTAATATCATCTTGTCTGTATTGTAGAGTCTTATATTTTACAGTTTACTTGAAGGCTTTTTTTTTTTAGTTTACTAAACTGTGATTTTTTAGCCCTGAACAAGGCAGTGGGAATACTGATAAATGAAGGCAGAAAGGATAGGGATAACATAGGATTGCAAAAAAAAAATGCATATAACTCCAGTTTTCTATGTGCTGGAGGCAAAAAAAAAATAATAACCTTTGAAGCAATTGGGTCAGGTATGATCAGGCTACATTGAATTCTGAATTACTCACAGTAGAGGGGAAAGTGTTTGAGTGTTTGTTAAAAAGGAATATGCAAAACCAGGCATGGTGGGGCACACTTGTAATCTCAGTACTTGAGGAGGCTGAGACAGGAAGATCACAGGTTCGTGTCCAGCCTCAGCTACTTAGTGAAGGCCTGTTTCAAAAATAAAGAATAAAAAATAGGGCTGGGGGTATAGTTCAGAGGTAGAATGTCCATGGGTTCGATCCCCAGTACCACAATAAGATAAAATAAAATAAAATGTAATATGCATATATTAAACTGCAGGCCACCTGTGTCTTCTGAAAAAGATTGCATATTATGAAATAACTATGAAAGCTCCCATGAATTTTCAGTTATTATGGAAAACATTGTCATGAAACTCTACTTTCTTGTTATCAGTTTTTCCAATTGCATTTTAAAGGGAACATTACTGTGTGACCAGGCTCTCTAGATGCTTCTATTTTCTCACCAACCTAACACAAACACTACAGCAACCCCCAGCAGGTAGGAATCTGAGTTCAGGGTGATTTCTGAATTAAACTACAAATTGGTCAAAATCATGCTGAGCCTGACCCAGTAAGAATCTTACTTTCATAGATCTTCAGGGGTGTAAAGTGCTAGATTATAGTATAAACAAAAATGTTGAGATCTCAGAGAAAGGACCAAGAGTGCCTATGGACATTTTAGGAAGTTTTCAATTGAGGTGAACTTTTCTTGGTGTTGGGGATCAAAGACAGGGCATCATGCATAATAATGACAGCTACACAGCTACTTCCTAGCCAGAGGCAAATTTTTAAGATTATTTGAGTAGCCGGGTGTGGTGGCACATGTTTTTAATCCTAGTACTTGGGAGGCTGAGAGAGGAGGATCCGGGTTCGAGGCCAGCCTCAGCTACTTAGTGAGGCACTCCACAACTTAGTGAGACCATGTTTCAAATAAAATAATTAAAAAGTAGGAGCTGGGGATTTATCTCAGAGGTAGAATCCCCCTGAGTTCAATCCCCAGTACCTATAAAAAAAAAAAAAAGACTATCCTGAGTAAGAGGGATTCCTGCCAGACAAAAAAGAGAGTGGATGATGTTTCTGGCAATGAGAAATTATAGAGGTTCTAAAGGGCATAGCCGATATATGTAAGAACCACCTAATATTCTTTCATGTAGATAGAGGATAGAGACAACACAACATTCAAAGACTGCAAGAAATAATCTGAAAAGGTCAATAGGCTGTAAATGGTGAAGACCTTGAAAACTATGCTACACTTTAGACTTTTTTTCTGCAGATAGTGGTAAATCACTGATATTTTAAAAAGAAAGACACGATTAGAACGATAGGAAAAGAGGGTGCATTGGAAGATGAGGCTGGTATCAGGTACATCACTAGACAAAAATTCAAACTAAAGCAATGGATGGGAGTTTTAAAAGGGCAGTTCCACAAATCTAAAGGAAAGATGAATTAAGATTCAGGGGCATCACATACTATCTAGGCAATCCTGAAAAATTGGCCTTGGACAAGGTTAAATACCATTCCTTTTCTTGGAAATTGGAGATCCTAATCCTGTCCTGACTGGATCACAGAAATGTGTCAGAAATTCAATGATATAATCTATGTGGAAGTGTAAAATCAAGAAAACAGTTACGGATAAAAAACAACTAATGATGATGACAATAGAAGTGTTTATTTTCTTTGCCAGGCCCTGTACTCCATTCTTTGGCTGTTCCTCTTCCCCTTCTACAAAGTCTGAAATCAGTGATGACCATTGGGAATCACTGCACTGCTAAACCAACTAAGGCAAGATACCCTTTACTGTGTGCTCGCTCTCTCCTCATATATTTTTTCTATATTTTCCTTCCTATCTTATTCCAGTCTTAATGCCTCTTCTCTATGAATTCCTCCAGACTTCCTCCTACTCTCCCAGGCTTAGAATAGCCTCCATTTTCTTCTCCCACAGCTGTGAGAATAACATGAATGAATAGTACTTTACATACAGGATTTAATTTATTCCTGACATCACCATAAAGCAAGTTATATGTATATTACAAATGAAGCCAAGGAAATCATATGCTAAAAAAACCTGATGAAGCTTCCCAAAGGATATATAGTAAGTAGTCCCTTCTATTTCTATAGCACTTCATAGCAAACGGGTGTACTGACCAATGCAGCGAGTACGGAGCAGGAAGGAAGGAGTAGAATATCCAACTACATGTATGCAAGATGGACTTTGCATCACAATCCACTCAACAGTGAAAATCAGAATATTTTAGGTGTGTAGGGGGGTACTGGGAGCTAAACCCAGGGGCATTCTACCTCTGAGATTCACCCCCTCAGCCTCTCCCTTTTTTGAAACAGGGTCTTACTAGGTCACTGAGGCTGGCCTCGAACCTGTGATCCTCCCATCTCAGCCTCACAAGTACTGGAATTACAGGTGTGTGCCACCACACCCAACTATATTTTAGTTTTGAAACAAAGATTTCTTTTGTATGAATTTTGATTCTTATATGAATTTTTAAAATAACTCAAATTGATTTAAAGTAAAGCAAAATTTACTGGTTCTCCTAACTGCAGAGTTCTGGGGTAAGGAAGGCTTATAGCATGGCAAGAGTCAGATTTCAAATTATGTCAACAGGATGCAAATATTTGGTTCTGCCTTCTGCTTTATCAGTATTCATATTCAGAGTTACAATGTTAGAAAAGAGATAATAGCTTTGAATTCTCCATCTTCTTATGTTGAAGACCAGTCAGAAAAAAAAAAAAAAAGTTATATGGGTTGGAAGGCTGAGACTGGAGGATCCAAGTTCACAGCTAGCCTCAGCTACTTAGTAAGGCCCTCTGCAACTTAGGGAGACCCTGTTTCAAAATAAAGGATAAAAATAGTGCTGGGACATAGCTTGGAGGTAGAATGCCCCTGGGTTCCATACCCAGTACCTCAAAAAAAAAGTTATATGGGTCAAAAAATATGTAGTTGATAGCTTCGTCCCAGGTCATATGCTCTACAAACTGAATTGTAGAGTGAGGTGCCTCCTGAGCCAAACAGAGGAAGTACAGAGTCCCAAATGGCTATATTCTGGTAAATAGATGCCTGGTGACCAAGACATAATAAATGTCCTCTCTTTGTATCTAATAAGTAAGTGTCCCAGGATAGAAGTTAATAGCTATCAAAGACTAATCATTAGCTAGGCACAGTGGCACACTCCTGTAATCAAGTACTTTGAAGGCCAAGGCAGGGAGTAACCAGTTCAAGGCAAGCCTCAGCAACTTAGCGAGGCCCTCAACAACTTATTGAGACCTGTTTCAAAATAAATAATAAAATAGAGCTGGAGGTATCGCTCAGAGTTAGAATGCCCCTGTGTTTAATCCTCGGTACTACAAAAAGAGGATAATTATTCATATCATGTACTGAATGCTTATTATATGCTAGACATTATGTTAAACATTTTACATATATTATCTCAATATACCTAATAACTTCCCTTTGAGATAAGTACTAGTATTATCCAAATGTTGCATATGAGAAATTGAAGCCCAGATTAGTGAAGGGATTAGCCTATAGGTTCCCAAAGTGGGTGATACTACCCCCTGATGGGATAGTTAGAACAAAATATAGATACACAAAAGAGTGCAAATTTGTCATTGCCTCTGTTTATTTCCTTAAAGAAGGTAAATGAGTATGTGTGTGTGTGGGGGGGTGCTGAGTAAATTTGTTTTCTCAAAAGGGGGCGGCAAGCCCAGTAAATTTGGGAACCTCCATTATCCTGATGTCTTACAGTTAATAAGTGGAAAAATAAGTATCAACTTGGGTTATTGCCAAAATCTAATATTTTGTACATTAATGAATTATTTAATATAACAGAGTGGTTCTAACAGAGGGTAATACTCAAAGGGATCAAAGTGCTTACAAGGATGGTGGGACAAATGTTCATGTGTGAGGGCTAGAAGAAGAATCACTTATAAAAGTTGGATTTGTTTTGCCAGTCAGCAACAAAATTTGACTAAAAATATTTTAATTATTGGAAATGTCTTACTTCACCTGGTAGAAATTCCATGACAGGCAGTTCCAGAGTTGGTTCATTCATCAGAGAAACAGGATTTCTTCATCATCTGGCATTCACCATTCAGTGCGTCCCCTCATGGCTGAAAGATGGCTGCAAGAGATCCAGGTATCATATCATCACATCTTCATATAGCTCTGACCAAAGACAGTAAATAAAAATAGTCCTCAACTATCTCTTCTTTATCACTAAGGATTAAATTTCTCAGAAGTCTCCAAGTATACATCCTCTGCTATAGTGCAAAAGCATTCACTCTAAAATTCATGTGTTAAAACTTGACAGCCAATGTGGTAATGTTAAAAGGTGGGGCCTTTAAAAGTTAACTAGTTTATGACAGCTCCTACTTTGTGCATGGGCTTAAGGCTTCATGAAACATTCCATCCTATTGTTCTTCTACCTTCCACCATGTGAGGACAGAGTTCCCCCCTTCAGAATATGCAGCAAAAAGACAGCAGAGAACAATCTTCAACAGATAACTAAACATGCTGGTACTCTGAACTTAAGAATTCCCAGCCTCCAGAACTGTGAGAAATAGATACATACTTCTATAAATCAGTCTCAAGTGTTTTGTTGTAACAGCACAAAGACATCTCATTGGCCATCACTGGCTGCTTTATCATAAGCCAATCTCTGCTGAAGAACAGGCACTCAACCCTTCAGAAGGAGAAAGGCTCAATTTCCCCAGCTCCAGAAAGAGGATGAGGAAAGTGTGGCATTTAAGGAACAAAATTTAAGGAGGCATTCAGAGTCATGTACTTTCAACAACCATTTGAGTGCCTACTTAACAGTGTGTGCCGTGTACATTCCTTATGTCACCTAAAGGGGTCTGAAGAGGTCTCCAGGAGAAGAGACTTGTACTTAAGACTTCCACTTTCTTGACCACATTGTAGAAAAGAATTTAAAGATATATCAGGTATGGGTAGCAGAAAAAGATATTTATTATAACGGATAAATATATATTAAAAAATGGGAGTATATGTGATGAGAGAGAGAAAGAGACAGACAGACAGACAGAGAGACATACCATCTTGCTCTGGAATTTTAATACTTATAGAGTAGAAAGATGAACTAGAGGTAGAGTCAAGGCAGGATTATGCAATTTTGTGTCTTTTCCTGGAGCTTACACATTGCCCTTGCACATTTTAACCCTGCTAGTTAGTTCCTCAAATGGTTTTCTGTGGAGTTTTGTTTTATCCTAAGCCAATCAACAAGCTGTTACCAGGTTAGAGGTTATGTTGCTTTTCAATAAACCAACCAGCAAACTGCAGGCAAAGACATTGGCTGGAAATTTGTTTTGCATTCCAATAGTTCATTTCTTTAATTCCAAGGGTTTATGGGAGTTTCCCTTTTGAGACTCAGTGCTCTCTTTGTATCCCTAAATCCTTATCTCACATAGGTTTTGTGTGCTAGGTGCCATAGTTACCTTACTTCACCATAACCCAGTTCAGCATACTACCTTTTCAAATATGTGAACGAAATCAGTTCTTTTAGTATAATATAAAAAGGAGATGGCTTTTTTTTCCCCTGTGGTACTGAGGATTGAACCCAGAGGCATTCTACCTCCGAGCTACACTCTCAGTCCTATTTTTCATTCTTTATTTTGAAATAGTGTCTCACTAAGTTGCGGAGGGCCTCACTATGTAGCTGAACCTGGCTGCAAACCGGGATCCTCCCAAGTACTGGGATTACAATCGTGTACCACTATGCCCGACCGGGAGATGGCTTCTGAAGTGACAATCTGTTTCAGTTTCAATCTCACTTATGTCAACCATATTTCCAAAAGAATTAAAATTAAAATACTAAATTGACACATGCATACTCCATGTTCACAGTAACACAATTCACAACAGCCAAATTTTGGAACCAACCTAGATGTATAATCAACAGATGAATGGATAAAGAAAATGTGTGTATATATATATATATATATATATATACACACATATATATATATATATATATATATATATATATATATATATATATATCCACATACATACATACACACACAATGGCATTTTAATCAGACACAGAGAAAATGGATGAAACTAGAGATCATGGTAAGTGAGGTCAGTCAGTTTCAGAAAGTCAAGGGTCCCAAGTTTTCTCATAGGTGGAAGATAAGAAAAGAGATCTCAGAAAAAAAGAGGAAAAAATCCATTAGAATAGTGGAAGAAGATTGATGGAAGAAAGGATGCTTGAGGAAAATAAGACCAATGTTATGTTAGTATATGAAAGTATCACTAACCAATCTAAGTAGCACGTATGAGGGTATGGGGTTAAGGCTTGCAGAAGCAAACACCAATAGGTATTGTGTGTATACATGAATATATCACTTTGAATCACACTATGATGAATAGTTCTAATGAATCAATTTTTTAAAAAAGCCAGGCATGGTGGCACACACCTGTAATCCCAGTATTTGGGAGGCTGAGATAGTAGCATAGCAGGTTCAAGGCCAGCCTCAGTGACTTAGTGAGACCCTGTTTCAAACTAAAAGATAAAATCTGACTTGGAGTTTAGAGGGGAGGAGGGAAGGGGAGGGAAGGGGAGCCGAACCATGCACAGGGACAAATGTCTGTAATCTCAGTACTTGGAAGACTGAAACAGGAGGATCATAGTTTCAAGGACAGCCTCAGCACCACAGTAAGGCTCATAGCAACGTAGTGAGATCCTGTTTCAAAACAAAAATTAAAAAGGGCTGGAAGTGTAGCTCGGAGGAGGAATGTCCCTGGGTTCAATCCTTCGTACCACTAGAAAAAAGAAAAAGAAATCATATAAAGCCCTTGTCAGACTTCTATCCTTGGACTTTTATCCTCTCCAGAGCATTTTACTAGATGATCTTCAAGGATTTTTTTGGCTTAAGTATTTGGGGAATCCTGTTTCTCCATTATCACCTGTATTAGAGTCTGCAAGAGAAACAGAACCAAACAATATGTATATTATAAAAAGGCATGTTTCAATCAAGTCTCAATGCTGTGACCCAAACACCTGATCTAAACAAAACTTGAAGGAATATTTATTTGACTAAGGATCTAGAGATTTCAGATCAACCATGACACCACCTCTCCAATTCTCCAATCACCAACCCACACATTCACAATAAGTCATATACCAGTTAATAGTATATTTTCTTGATGTAAAGCTGTAGTAGATGCTTTGTTGTGCCTACTTTCTCACCCACTTCCAAGACTCATGTACTTAAGTTTCTCAGGTATTGGGAATGTTGTTGACTGATTTCTCTCAGCTGAGTCAATTTCATAGCTGGAAAGAAGTATCTCTATCAAAATCATAACTCTTTCTCTGGGAGAGCTGGTATCCCATGATGGAGGAGGGGGGTGCTGTGGTGAGTAATAATGTCCCAGGCATTTACCTCAATTTGGGGCCAACATGCCTGGGATATTTCAGCTCCAGGATTCTCTATGGGGTTAGTTAAGGCATTTGTTATGACTGCACCACATCTGTTCAATACTGTTTCAGGTATGGATTCTGAGAATACTCCTAATAAAATAACTGCATACAATTTTGCAACTCAGAGTTTAAATTTCAGGAAAATGTGACAAGAACTAGACCATTTTTGTTAAAACTAGGGGCATTTCCTCTTTCTTTTGTTTTTCTTTTCTGGTTACACAGACTTACGTAGGTAGTATCTTCAACTAAAATAGCACATGACAAACACACAGAGTTGAATACAATTCTCTGTACTAAAGGAATTATAATCTACCCTAAATTATTTTAGTAGGATTATCTCTCTCCAAACAGTAGTTTATGAAATGAAAGCCACATGACACAAAGCTGTAGTGATCTTTCTCTTTGGGTACATGATGAAACCCTCATTTGCAACTGAATACCTTAAATTAGTGTCCTATTTCTGAAAACTTTTATTCCACTATTTGGAAGAATGCCCCCTCCCCCTATTGAGCTTTTTTATGGATACTGAGATAAAGTCCTTGCCATTGAAAATACTCTTTTGGATAACACATTTGACCTGTAAGTTTCTGCTCTGGCAATTAAGTAGCATTTAATAGGCGTCCTTGACCTGAATATGTGTTAATATATATTTTCTATTAATTTGAAAATCATATACTTCACTGAGCTTGAAATTGGTCCTGAGGGGGATTCTGGCAGCAAGTGAGCAAGCCTTTGCCCAAAGGGTCCTGTGTCTGCATTTCTAACCAGAGGAGTTCATGATGAATTCTGAATTCTTTATATTGAATCAAAGTAAGGACAAATTCCCATCACTACCTTTATCCTACCACAAGTCTACAGTGGATTTGTTAAACTTTAGCTATTATTCTGGTCTATCATAAACAATCTATTCAATGGGCTATGATGACAGAAATGAGGCTGCCCAAACAGTGATTCACTACTGTTTCTTCCTCATCTTAGTTATCAGATGAGATCAAAACCTCACTATTTCATGTATAACAATTACTGAAAACAAATAATCAGGAAATGCTTTATATTTTATTCAACATAGAACCCAAAAGCATGTGCTAGATAACCTTCACCCTGAAAATAGCATTCATTACTTTTGTAAATGTTCTTCAATCTCTTCAGAAACTGTTATACTCACAGGTAACAAGGTATTATTTTTTTTAAAAAAGCCTATTACACAAGTAGGGAAATCCTATAACAAATATTAAAAATAAGGCTTCAACTCAATGATCAGGAAACTTGATTGCAAGAAGAAACAAGTAGGCAGGATCACTAGAGATCTATTTAATTCAATAGCAAAACATTCAGTAACACTATCTGCATTAATTTAACTACAGATATTGAAATTACAGAGTTGGTATTATAAAGAAAGAGGATGGAAAACAAAATAAAGTGTTTCACACGTTATGGTTTGAGTGGTTTGAACAAGGGTTCATGTACTGAAATTTGGTCCCACTGTGAGGTGTTGAAAGTGTGGAAATGATGCGATATGGTGTTTAGAGGTGAAGCATTTTCAAATTGATAGGGTTAGATATGGTCATGGGGTAGAGCCTCCATGATTGAATATTAGTGGTTTTATAAGAAGAATCAGAGAGGAGAAGAGAGACACATGTGAGCTCCTTATTGCCTGCCATATGAGGCCCTGTGCCTCCTTTGAACTCTGCCAGCAAGACCATCAATAGATGTGGGCCCTGGAATCTCCAGAACTGTAAGTTAGATAAATGTCTTTAAGCTAAAAATGAGGAAATAAATTATTAGAGAAAAAGGTTCTACTGGCTCTGTTTGGCAAGGTATGTAAGAAAGATAGCCTAAAAATAAGTGGCTGGTTTCTGAGAAGAAATGAAAGGAGACAGGAAAATTCAGAAATCTGGGGCCTTGAAGAATTGGAAAAGCTATTTGCTTGTATAATACAAATGATAAAAGATGTTATAAACAGGCTTAAAGTTTCAAATACCTAGTAAGACTCCTCGAAATTACTCTAGGCAGAGAATAAGAGAGTACTTTTTCTATATTTTATTCTTAATCAACTGAGAAGTACAGGGATAACAAGATAAGTAAATAAGGGATATCTGACAATTCTGTCTATAAGAAATCTTGAGTATGGCTACTGTCTCACAAAACTAATTAGATACATACAGATTACAAAATCTGGAGATAATTGTAATAGGAAACTATAAGACTAGACTAAAGTGCCTCAGAATATTCTGAACATTCCATGATTAGAAAGGAGACTTCAAAATTCTATAGCTCCTAAAGAGAGCTTGCTCCCTGGGGCTAAGGGAGCATATTGGTAGAATAGGTGGCTTAGCAAGCACAAAGTACTGGGTTCATTCCGCATGAAAAGAGTAAATTCTTCAACACGCATTTCAGATGTGGCCAAGAACACTAATGAACAAGAAACAGCTCCCCAGAAGTTAGATCCTTAAGCCATGTAATTCAATGAACAAGGGGGCTCTCTCAGAGAGCAGCCCTATTCTGTAAATGTCTGTTAGGTTCATTTGGCTTATAGTGTTATTTTGGATGGAAGAGTCCTTACTGATCTATTATTGTTTGGAAGACGGATCCTAATAGTGTGAGAGTTGTGTTTTAGTCTCCCATTATTATTATATTGGGGTCTGAGTCTTAATGTCAAATAGTGTTAATATTATATAAGTGGGTGAACCCACATTTGAGGCATAAATATTTACTATCATTATATATCATTGCATCTTAAGTCTTGGATTGTTCCCTTTATGAGTAGGAAGTGACCCTCTTTTTCTCATTTGATAAGTTTTTGCTTGAAGTCAGCTTTGTCAGATATGAGAGTAGCTATACCTGCTTGATGTCTCCATTTGCATGGAAAAGAAGACTTTTCTTTTATTTCTTGTTTGTTGCTGGCTGTAAGTAAGCAAAGAGACTCTTCTACCTGTGTGAGCCTCATGACTAAGGCACTTTCACTTGTGGGGTGGTGCTTTGTTTCTCTTAAGCTGAGACTCACTCAATGAATCCTTCACAAGCTCCAGGACACTCCTCAGCCAGAGTTGGCCAGTTTTTTCTGAGACCAGTCTCTACATTGACTACAGGTATGTTGGACAGCTTTTATTTTTCTTAAGTTTGGTGCCTAATTGTATTTATGATTATTTTCTGTTTGTTTTTTGGGGGGATTTCCTTTCCCCGTATTGCCACTATAGGCAAGTCACTGTCTTATCATCTAAGCATTGCTGATACAAACTGTCTCTTTTATAAGTTCTCCAATGATTCTAGGAGCCAGAATTAATTGATTTTTGCCTGGTTGCTGTTGCTGAGCTTCCTACCACCTCTTCCCAAGGTTCCTATCCCTGTTTGGTGATTCAGAACTGTTGTTTTCCTTCATTCTTGAGGAGCTAAAACATTACTATAGTTTTCTCCAGTCTGCCAATTTATCTCCCCAAATTGGATTTTAATCAAGGAACTTTCCCACCACATGGGTAGGGCACCTTCCTAAGGATTTCAATCTTCTCACAGCCCACTGTACTATTTCTACCATTCTTTTCCTTTCTAAAAAGGAATGGTATTAACATTTACTGTGGTAAGAAAAAACTGGATATTATTAGTAGCTTTTAAGAACTATTCATTTCCCACTCATAAGGATGTGGGTCAACTGGGGTTCAGCTCCAGGCTAATGCCTGCATTTTGGTCAATTCAACTTATCTGATTCTGAGACCCAGGACAAAGGAACAATAGCTACAAAGAGCAAGTTAACATCCAAGTGCAGGAAAGGAAGAATATGGTGAAAGCTAAGCCATGTAAGCACATTTAAAGCTTCTAATCTTGCAGGGCATGTTATCTGCTCACATTTCATTGGTCAAAGCAAGGCATATGACTAAAACAAAAATCAGCACCACCAGAATATTTATTGCAGTTATTTGGTCCTAGTTCTACCATTGTGTATTGGGAATGTATGAGAGGTGTACCCCTAGGTTACCAGACAAAAAGAGGTACCATATGGACCAGAAAGACTACCACATCTTATCCTTATAGTTTGGACTTTGAGCTAGAGACCATAAGTTGACTGAATTTAGGGACATATCCCTTAGGAAGTGGACAAATATCTTGTTTAAGTAGAAAGATAGATAAACCAGTTTGAAGACTCAAAGGATAACTCTGAAAGAGACAATGCTTCACATCAGAGTGATTATATAATTCACCCAATCAAGCACTCTTGTCAAAATTGCACATGTAAGAACCTTTAAATGTTAGACACTTTTTTCTTAATTTTACCCGATGGCTACCAGCTGGTCAAACAGAAATTCCAGTCGCTTTACAAGTCCCGAATTCTAAAACTATATCCTAAGAGTATTTGACATGTACTCTAGAACACTTCTACACAGTTATCGTTTTTCATGTGTTTATTACTTGTACTTTAATCTTTCAATCATCTCCTGATTACTTATTTATAGCTTTCAGTTAAGACAGACTAGGTTATGCTACACAAACACACCCCCTCTCCCTAATCTCAGTGTAGAACAAAGGTTGTTTTCTCACTCATACTACATGTTTATAAAGGTCATCTAAGGGATGTGTTTTCACAGCTTCCTTATCCTTAGCTCCAGTACACAACTGGATGGTACTGCCACTACTTAGTAGTCAGAATAATGATGGCTGCCATGGTAGAAAGAATATAAATTTCGGTAAGGCATGCACTAATAATTATTCTCCCTAGAAATGATGCATCACATTTTGTCACATTTCATTGCCTGAAGCATGCCATGTGTTCATATTTAGTTCTAACAGACTTGGAAGTATGATCCTCCAAGAATGAGAATTGTACATCAAGGAACAATGATAAACATCTAATGCATTCAAAACTTCTAGATAATAGATGGTGGCTCCTTTCCCTCCCCATGTCAGCACATTTGACCCTGTCTCCACCTTAACTACCATCCAATTATTGCTTCAAAGTTAAAGTTAATAATATAAAACTTGGGGTGCTATATGGTAGTTGCTACATCAGAAATCCACATCCCCAATATACAATGGTGAAATGGGCATAGGGTAACTGCATTAAACTCTCACAAAATGGAAGAATGAAAGAACTATATCAGCCATTAGGCTGTAGCAATAATGAAATCACATTGGGTAGAAAATGAATAAAGGGGCCTCTGCCCTTGTTTTAGAAAACTGTACTTCTTGTAGTTCTGGCTTGCTCCTCCTTCTTTTATGTACTTTCTTTGTCTACTGTTTGCTAATGTCTCTTGTCTCCACTATCCAGAAAATTCTTCCTTTTAAATTATGCTTCTAGGCCACATGTGTAGTTGGAATAAGGAAATCTCTTTTCCTGGAAATCTAACAGTTTTTGTGGCTTGCTTCTCATCCAGAAAGTTTGTAGTCTGAGGTATCAATTTGAACCTCAGTCACTACTTAATCCAGGCTCATGATCTCTTTGGCAGCATAGTATTTTTTTTTTTCAAAATTTAAGTCAGTTTCTTGTGTGTGTGTGGTTCTCGGGGTTGATTCCAAGGATGCTCTACCACTGAATTGCACGCCCAGCAATTATTTAAAAATTTTGGTTTGAGACAGGGTCTCCCCAAGTTTCTCAGAATGTTCTCAGACTTGCCATCCTCCTGTCTCAGTTTCCCAAGTACTAAGAATACAGGTACGTGCTAAATTTCTTATCAGTTGCACTCTAGTCAAATCTAAATGGCAATTGCCATATCTACATCTCTTTTCTAGATCTATCTCACTCTTTCAACTTGTTTGAGTACCTTAGGTTCATAGTTTTCTATAGGAGAGCCACATTCCTATTGCCATTTTTCAGAGCCATTTTGCCCAAACGAAGAGTATAATACACTTAGTTGAAACTTTAGGAATTTTAATCCACTGAGTTTCTAATAATGGGTGTGAGAATTGCATCCTTAATTTGATACTTGTGCTGAGATAGTAGCTTAAATGGTTTTAAGAATTTTAATAAGAGATATGGAGAAAGGCATACTTTTTGCTTTTCCTTGGTGCACACAAGACTGAAATTAAATCTGCTTTCATTGCTCAAAGATTTTTTTAAATTTTATTTCACACTGTTTGAAATTGAAGCTTGGTTTCTAGACCTGCAGGTCTACAATTCCTACTCTCTTTTCCTTGTCACTCATGATTAAAGCCAGATAACTATCTTATCTAAGTTTCATCTCTTTGTGTAATAATTTGAGCAATGTAGACCAAGTTACCAACGGATGCAATTAATATTTTTTTTTAAACTTGTCCTCTAAAACTCCATGTTCAGTATGTGCATAATTTGCATTTTAGTCTATGTTATATATATATATATATATATATATATATATATATATATATATATTATTTATATTTTATATATTATATATATTTTAGTCATGGTTTATAGAAATTTTCTCTACCACTGATATGTGTCACCAAACTTCCAGCTTCCAACAGTCTCCTCACTGGCCAGGACACAACTTTAAATCAATGCCATACATTTTATAGAATTTGTTGCAACAGCACCCATATTCTGTATAAGTCAGGATGATTCATATGGATCTCTCTCTGAGTCAGGAACAGTTTATTTAAGCTATTATAGTCTCAATGTTTGTGTCCCCCACCAAATACTTATGTTTGGAAATTAATTCCCAGTGAAAAGGTGCTAGAAGGCTGAACATATCTAAGTTCAGGCCTTCTAGCTGAGGCCTAAGCTGAGCCCTCATGAATAGGATTAATCCTCTTATAAAAGAGGCCCTTGGATGCTTAACTCTTCTATCACTTGAGGACACAGTAAGGTGTCATCTATAAGGAACAGAGCCCTTGAAGGATATCAAATCTGTGGCACTCTGGTAGTAGACTTCCCAGCCTCCAGGTATTGAGCAGAAATTACTATTGATGTAAGCTTCCCAGTATTTGATATTTTTTGTTATGGCAGCTTTAATGAACTGTACATTGTCAGCCCTCCATTTCAGTAGTTTAAACAAAGGTTTTGTTCAAGTGTTGCTCCTATGCCCTCTTCAAGTAGCTGCAAGGTCTCCGGTCTGACTTCCAGGTCTTTGATCCACCTTGAGTTGACTTTTGTGCAGAGTGAGAAAGTGGGGTTTATTTCCAGTTTCCTGCATATGGTTAACCAGTTTTGCCAACACCATTTGTTAAAGAGGCTATCCTTTTTCCAGTGTATATTTTTGGCTCCTTTGTCAAAAATCAGTTGACTGTAAGTCTGTGGGTCTGTTTCTGAGTCTTCTATTCTGCTCCATTGGTCTATGTGTCTGTTTTTGTGCGAATACCATGCTGTTTTTATTACTGTGGCTTTGTAGTAGAGTTTAAAGTCAGGTATTGTGATGCCTCCTGCATGATTTTTATTGCTAAGAACTACTTTGGCTATTCTGGTCTTTTTGTTTTTCCAGATGAATTTAAGGACTGATTTTTCTATGTCTGTGAGGAGCGTCCTTGGCAATTTCATGGGTATTGCATTGAATTTGTAGATCAGTTTTGGGAGGATGGCCATTTTGATGATATTTATTCTGCCTATCCAAGAGCATGGGAGGTCCTTCCATCTCCTAAGGTCTTCATCGATTTCTTTCTTCAGC
>PVLC010010545.1:0-49924 GCA_004027655.1 Graphiurus murinus | reverse complement strand
AAAAATAAACCTTTGCATCTGTGGTCAACAGATTTTTCAACAAGGGTACAAAGACTACACAAGGATCTGGGCATAGTGGCATACACCTATAATCCCAGTACTTGGGAGACTGAGACAGGAGGATTGCAGGTTCAAAACCAGCCTCAGCAACTTAGTGAGACTCTCAGACCCTGTTTCACTTAGAATAGTTTTGCGTTATATGTATTTTACTGCAATAATAATAATTAAGAAGGGTGGCTGTATTCCCTATGGAACAGAAAGTTCAAGTTCATCTTTGGAAAGGCACAGTGAGACTCACAGGCGAGGGTGTGCTGGCACTGGGAGTTGGGTGAGGAGATCTTTTCTGGCAATGTGATTATGGGGCCAGAAGATTATGGGGCCTGGCAACCATTTCCCCCAAAAGACTGGAAGCCTATTCCATTTCATAATGGATGCACACAAATTTCTCCTAGAGAACCAAATTACATTAGAAAAGAAAATGAATCTTTCAATGCAAAATTTTGTTTCATTATCAGCACCTTTGGGAAAAAATCAATAGCAGGCCTCAGTGAAAAACTCCCATAATTAAGCCAGGCGTGGTGGTGCACACCTGTAATCCTAGTACTTGGGAGGTTGAGACAGGAGGATCATAGGTTCAAGGACAGCCTCAGCAACTTAATGAGGCCCTGTTTTTTAAAAAAAATCATTTAAAAAACAATAGGACTTGCGGGGGGGGGGGGGCCGGGTATAGAATCCCTGGTCCCACAAACAACAACAAATTCATTTTCCCTACCCTAGCCACAGAACAAGAATTACAGAATATATAGTTAACCTCATACTGTGTAATATTATATTCTTTATGCTTTTGTTTATTTTAGCCTGCTTGATCTATCAAAACATAAGAAAAGTTAAAGTCCCACTACTATGGTAACTGGTATCTTTCATACTGTCTCCTTATATTTATAAGTGTCTGCTTTCTTTGTTTTTGTGCAACAACATTAAGTTGAGAAAGATTCATGAAACCTGTCCCATATGTATGGAATAATAACCCTTATCAGTTAACTTAAAATTAGCCCAATTTCCTATGTAATGGTATTTGTCTCGTAGTCTACTCTTTTTTTTTTTTTTATTAAATCCTTGCTTTTTTCTTTCTTTTAAATGTCAAAGTGACTGACATTTTCCATGATTTTCACTTTAGACTTTTTGCATTACTGAAACCAGCAAAGTCCTGGACACACCCAGGCATAAATTTCTCAAATAACAAAGTGCTTAAGTTGTCTTTCAGGAAGGGCCTCCAGATTTCTCTCAAGGAAGGTTTAAAACTGGCTTTTCAAGAAGGGGTGTGCACAGAAACAGCCAGCTCATTAGCTAATGTACTTTAGACATCAAAAGCTCACAATTCCCCTGTGCAGAACATGATAAACCTCCCCAAGAAAAAATAAGTGATCCATGAAGAGACTTAATGACCATCTACACTACACCAAAGAATCCTAAACCTTCCCCTGCTCAACAGTCCATCAGTAAGCAACCTCTCCTTGGCGTGGTGACGCATGCCTATAATCCCAGTACTTGGTAGGCTGAGACAGGGGGATAGCAGGTTCAAGGTCAGCCTCAAAAACTTAACAAGACCCTCAGCAACTTAGTGTGACCCTGTTTCAAATAAAGAAGAGTCGGGCATGGTGGCACATGCTTGTAATCCCAGTACTTGGGAGGCTGAGACAAAAGGATCACAGGTTCGAGGACAGTCTCAGCAAGTAGTGAGATTTGCATCAACCTAGTGAGAGATCCTGTGTCCAAATAAAAATAAAATAGGACTGGGGGTGTAGCTCAGAAGTAGAATGAATGCCCCTGGGCTCAATCTCCAATGTCACACACACACACACACACACACACACACACACACACACACACACAGTCCTCTCTTCTTTTCTAAAAATTCCTCACTACTAACAATCAAAGAGGCAGATTTGAGCTTTTTGATCCTGTTTTCCTTGTTGGTCAACTCTCAATAAAATTCTTTCTTTTTGCAAAAACTACTGCCAGAGTATTGTCTTCTTTGTGTGTTGGGCAACAAGCCCTTGCTCAGATTATTCTCATCAAGTGTGCTTCTTGTAAAGAATATACAATTGGATTTTGATTTTTAATCCCATAGGAGAGTCTGTCTTTTTAACAAAAGATTCAATCAACTCATGTTTGTGGCAATAACAGAGATACTTAGCTTTATTCAGTCATCATTTAAAAAAAAAACACTGCTGTGTTTTTTGTTGTGAACAATATTTTGAGTGTTGCTTTTTTTGTTTTTGTTTGTTGTTAATGGGAATTGAAACCAGGGCGTGACAAACCCCAAGCACATATGCTGAGCCACCCCTAGCCCTGATATTTTGAGTTTTTGTTTGTTTGTTTGGGGTGTATTTTTTGTTGTTGTTGTTTTGGGGGATTTTTTTGGTGTTACTGGGGATTGAACCCAGAGGCATTCTATCTTTGAGCTAGCTACACCCCCAGCCCAATTTTATTTCTTATTTGGAAACAAGATCTCTCTAGGTTGATGAGAGTCTCACTACTTGCTGAGACTGTCCTTGAACCTGCGATCCTCCTGTCTCAGCCTCCCAAGTACTGGGACTACAGGCATGAGCCACCACACCCGGCATGATATTTTGATTTTTGTTGTTGTTTTTGTTTTTTTAAAATGTATTGTGAGATAAAACACACAGAAAAATATAGACAAACACATATACACACACAAACACACACACAATCTAATGAAAATAGTACCACCACAATGGCAGCCCCCAGTTTATCACTTTTTTTTTCTTTTTTGCAGTGCTAGGTATGAACCCAGAGTCTCGTATGTGCTAGGCAAGCCTTATATGTGCCACTGAGCTACACCCCAGCCCCATGTGCCTCTTCCAATCATAATCCCCTCCCTGCCCAACCAGAGGTAACTGCCATCAAGACTTTTGCAATAGCCAACGCCTTGCATCTCTAAATTATATCATCTTATTCTGCCTGTTGTGTAACTAGAATAATGCTGACTGCCTTTTCTGTGTGCCTTGCTTCTTTCCCCCAACATTAGCCTTGTGATATTCACTTATGTTTTTATGTCTAATTGCAGTTAATCCATTTGTAGTACTGCATGGCATTTCACAGTAGCACCACACCAAATTAATGTATTAATATAGCTGGAACAGCTTCTTTTGAGTATTATCTGCACATGTCTTTTTCTTTATTTTCATTTTTAACCTTAGGTACATTTTTTGAGGTATATTCTTGTTGATAGGCTGGGAAATTAATGTTTTTACATTTTTATTGGCACATTATAGTCTCACATCATAATGTAGTTCACAGTGATCATAATGTATCTGCTAGAGAGCATTTGGTGGGCTTTGCCCAGACTCCCTCCCTACTCCCCCGCTTTCCCCATACTGGATATTGGGATTGGCATTGGTGTTCTCACATACATGCACAATGTCAATGGAAGTGATTCCTTCATTAATCCCCCCTCCCCTGACACACACACACACACACACATCTTCCTCTAGAAGATAAAGGAAAAATAAATTTTAATTTTAGATGAAGACTTACTTTGAGGGCTTTTTTATTTGTGAGTTGGTCTTTCTATTAGTTCTAGAAGATTCTCAGCAAACATCTTCTCAAATATTGCCTCTCATTCTCTTTCCCTGCATTCTTGAAATTCCAGGTAGGTTTGTTAGCATTCATTTTATTTTCGTATGTATTCTTCTTGCCTTTTTTTTTTTTTTCATATTTTCAACCTTTTTGTGTCTCTATACTATATCCTGGGTAATTTATTTTGACCTATTATTCAGTTGACTAATTTTCTTTGTAAAAGAATCGGACCCTCTGCTTAACACATCCAACAAATTTTTAAAGTTCAGTCTTTATATTTTCCAGTTCTTGTTCTTTTTGTTACCTTTTTTTTTTTAGATTTTCTAGATCACTTCTGATAGGTCAGCCTGGGCAACACACTTCTATTCTCTTTTTTTTTTTTTTTTTTTTTGCGGTACTGGGGATTGAACTCAAGGGCGTTCTACCTCCGAGCTATACCCCCAGCCCTATTTTTTATTCTTTATTTTGAAACCGAGTCTCTCTAAGTTGCGGAGTGCCTCACTAGGTAGCTGAGACTGGCCACGAACCCGGATCCTCCGGTCTCAGCCTCCTGAATGCTGGGATTACAAGCGTGCGCCACCATGCCCGGCTCACACTTTAATTCTCTACATGTATCTTCTTCTAAAATATCATGATCATGATTGTTTTCTAATCTGTGTCTGATAATTCCACCACCTAAAGTCTTTATAAGTTTGTTTCTGCAAATTGTTATATCTTTTGTCCACGATGCCATGTACCTAGTTATACTTTTTTTTTTTTTTTAATACAAGATTCTGCTATGTTGTTCAAGCTGGCCTCAAATGTTTGGACGCAAGTAATCCTACTGGCTCCAGGTAACTGGGACTACAGGCATGCACCACCATGCCTGGCTGTTTGTGTGTGTTAAACACTGTCCATGAATAATTATTTGTGAAGATTTTTTTTTCGAAGCCTAAGATAAAGAAATCTCTACCCAGTGCCAGGTGCCTAGTTGCTCTAGAAGTACAGGAATTTTATAAAACTATGTTATTGAGATATGAATTACATTAAAAAATGGTTACTTTCATTATATATCGGTGACTTCTGACGAATGTTTACAGTTTTGTAACTATCACCAATGTCACGATATAGAACATTGTTCTCCCAGAAATTTCCCCTATGTTCATTTGCAGTTCATCTCCTCTACCTTTAGTCCCCCAAAACCACTAATCTGCTTTCTGACATTATAGATCAGTTCAAACAACTCTAGAATTTCATAAAAGGGAATCATACTCGTGAGTCTGCCTACTCTTAATCAGTGTAATATTTTTGAGACCCATCTATATTGTTGAGTATGTCAGAAATTTGTTTATTTTTTATTTCTAAGAGGGTGATTCATGATATAAACATACCACAATTTATCCATTTACCAGTTCCTTGGCATGTGAAATGATTCCAGGCTTTGGCCATTATGAATAAGACCACTATTCATGAACAACCTTATTCATATAAATGAATAGTCATTTACAAATATTTTTGTAAACCAACCTTCCTTCCTTCCTTCCTTCCTTCCTTCCTTCCTTCCTTCCTTCCTTCCTTCCTTCTTTCTTTCCTTCCTTCCTTTCTTTTTTCCCTCCCTCCTCCTTTCTTCCCTTCCTCTCTCTCTCCCTCCCACCTCTCTCTCTCTCTCTCTGGCAGGGGATTGAACCCAGGGTCCTACCAAGCTGCACAAGTATTCTATCACAGTCCTGTTTTTATTTGTCTTGGGTCAGGTGGTTTATAAAGGATTGACCCTAGAAGAAATACCTTTTTTTTTTTTTTTAAGAGATAGGGTCTCTATGTTGCCCAGGCTGGCCCCAAATTCATGGGCTCAAGCCATCCTCATGCCTCAACCTCCCAAGTAAGAACTATTGGCACCACCACACCTTGCTTCAAAATCGCTTCTAAATCAAGACCTTTAAAGCCAAATGTGGTGATACATGCCTGTAATCCTAGTACTTGGGAAGATGAGACAGGAGGATTGCAGGTTCCAGGCCAGCGTTGGCAACTAAGCAAGGCCCTCAGCAACTTAGCAAGATCCTGTTTCAAAATAAATAGGACTGGGGGTGTGGCTTGGAGGTAGAACGCCTTGGATTCAATACCCACTACAAAAATAAGTAAATAAATAAATAAATAAATAAATAAATAAATAAATAAATAAATAAATAAATACCTTCCAAAAGTATTGGGCGTGTAGGAGATATGGATTTATGCTATAGATGCATGCCAGGAACTGCATATTGCAGTTTCTCGAGGTTAGGTTTCCTTGCCCTCCACACCACCTCAGTTCAGCTTCAGGACACATTTTCACATAGATGCCTGGTGAGAGGTCACTGTTGATTAACGTCACCTATATGGCCAAGTCCTTTTCACTCCATCTTAATACAAGGATGGTCTTCCACTTCTTAGGTGGATCTTGGGATTTTCTTTCTGTCACCTCCTGAGGCCATCAGAACAAAAGATCCACTTTACCAGATCAGCAGCACATGTCCTTGGAACCCCAAAGACTTTTGGGTTCTGCTTACCTCTCTGGGTTACCACTTTCCCTTAGATTAAGACAGGCAGTGCCGCCCATCTCGGCAGCTTCTGGATGACTTTAAGGAAATACCTTTTTCTTAAGTATACTTGTATTGGTGTATTATAATCACACATCATAAGGAAGTTCAGATTGATAGGGACATACGTGCACAACACACTTTTTTCTGTCATATTGGGGATTGAACCCAGAGGCATTCTACCTCTGAGCTGCACCCCCAGCCCTATTTTATTTCTTATTAGGAAACAGGGTCTCGATAGGTTGAAGAGAGTCTCACTGCTTGCTGAGGCTGTCCTCTAACCTGTGATCCTCCTGTCTCAGCCTCCCAAGTACTGGGATTATAGATGTGTGCCACCAAGCCCGGCCACAATGAACTTTTATAGATTATTCAAAATGTTAGGTGTTTTCAGAAGGAGGACTGGTCTTGCTAATGTAACCCATATCAACTATTTGTTCTTTCCTTTCACCTCCTCCATTATATCAGCATAAGGATTGGCTTTGTATTCTACTCATGTTTCCGAATTGTTTGAATTTTTATAGAGAATATGCATTCCATTTATAACCTGCAAAATAATAAAGATTTCCAATTTTTAAAAGATCTAGCAGTGGCTATCTTTAAATTTTTCTGAAATTAAGCTGTGCCTTTTTTTTTTTTTCATCCTGTGAAAGTAGAGATTGGAGTGATACATTTCCCATTCTCTTTTGTTCCCACCACACACCTCTCCCCCAATCCCCTTCCACTGAGAAGCCTGACTCACAGAGTGAAGTATTGTATGTTATCATTTAAGTAAGAGGGAAGCATACTATATATAAAGAAAGTTTAAGATAAACTTTAAATTGTTATTTTTTTTTTCGTGGTACTGGTGTGCACAAGAGTTTCTTATACTATTTTAAGTTTGTCTTAACTTGGTTTGCTATAGCAAAATACTATAGATTGAATGGCTTAAACAACGAACATATATTTCTCATACACCTAGAGGCTAGGAAGTCCAAGATCCAGGCACTGCTAGATCTGGCACCTGGTGAGGGCTTTCCTCCTCGACTGTATTTTTGTGTGTGTGTGTGTGTGTGTGTGTGTGTGTGTGTGTGTGTGGTACTGGGGATTGAACTCAGGGGCATTCTACCTTAGAGCTATACCCCCAGCCCTATTTTTTATTCTTTATTTTTGAAACAGGGTCTCACTAAGTTGCGGAGTGCCTCACCAGGTAGCTGAGGCTGGCCTCGAACCTGGATCCTCTGGTCTTAGCCTCCCAAATGCTGGGATTACAAGCGTGCGCCACCACGCCCAGCTCCTCCTAGTTTGTAGATGGCTGACTTTTGAATTCTCACAGGTTAGAGAGAGTCTCTAACCTGTCTCTCTCGTCTCTTTTGATAAGGTCACTAATACCATCATCAGGGCTTCACCCTCACCACCTACTTACATCTCAAAGGGCCCATCTCATGCCTGGCGTGGTGGCACATGCTCATAGTCCCAGTCCTTGGGAGGCTAAGGCAGGAGGAGCGGAGGTTCAAGGCCAGCCTCAGAACTTAGTGAGGCCCTCATCAACTTAGAGAGATCCTGTTTCAAAATAAAAAATAAAATAGGACTGAGGGCAGAGATCAAAAGTAGAATGCCCTTGGGGCTCAATCCCCAGTACCATCTTAAAAACAAAAACAAACAAAAAAGGGGGTCCATCTCCAAATACCATCACATTGGGGGTCAGAGCTTCAACATCCATTTTGGAGGGGACACATTCAGTCCCAAGCAACAGGCATTTCATAGCATAGAAAGAATTAACTGCATTGTCTCCCAAGAGAAAATTAATGTATGTATTTTGGCTCTTAATGTCTTCTTCCCAGCAAGAGCCACCCTTGCTTAAATAAACTAGAAGTTTCTTTCTCCTTCATATATTCCTGGCCTGGACAGCTGCTCCAGGACCATCAGGGAGCCAGGCCCCTGCTCCTCGGCCATTCTCTGCACGTGGTTTCCATGGCATTGTACACGCTTGCTATCAAGCTCCAACCATGGCGCCCTCATTCTAGCCAGGAAGGAGTAGGAAAGGACACAGAACGGCAGGCCTTGTTTTGTGATAGTAGCTAGCTGGGGGATTCTCTGCATTGAGTGAAATGTTCTAAGAATTAATTACCACAGAGCCTAGGGGCTTGATACGCTGGCTTCCTCTTGCAAAGTGGGAGGTTTCTCACATTTCCACCTTCTGGCTAATATTTTCTGGTAGCAATAAAATCGAATTTCACACTTTTCTTTTTTCCAATAGTCTTTGCCAGTGTGCAAGCAGAAACACGCCCTGGTATTCAAATAAAGTGGCTTCTGGTGTGGAAAAATGGCAAGCCTCATCCCATAAAACCTCAACATTGGTTTAAAACTGGTAGAAGAACCCTTAAAGAACCCCCGTGTCGTGAACAGTGGAGGGGAAATATTAAAATTTAAATCTCAAGGACCAAAGACATATGACATCTATTTTTTTCTGCCTAATTGTCAGAAAGGATGTTTCAGGGGTACCATCTGGAGGCAGGAAGAAAACCAGGTTGTTTGTATATATATATTCACGTGAGCTTTTTCCGGGATTCTCAGCATCTTTAATTTTCTTGTTCCTGGAAAAAAGACTTACTCAGCCCCGAGTCTTTTTGTAATAAGACCTTTCCAAAGGTCTCTGGTTCAATGGCACTCCATAAATCTTTTAAAATAGTAAAATTGAAGAAGGCAACATTTTTTTAAAATGTCCCAGAACAATATCCTGTCTCACAAGCATTAGGATTAGTACTTAAGAGAGAGGGTTTTTGCTTTTTTTTTTTTTTTAATATATATAAAGCATGCACAGAGCTCAGCATAGTCCAGGGGAGATTTCCAAGAGTTCACTCCCTAGGGAATAGAGCCAAAACTTTCTAAACAGGTTGATGATTAGATTATTGTGGATAATCTGGTCCTTGATCCAAGAGTGATTCTCTACCATCAACAACTCGATGATGGGTAGGCTACGAGGAGTCATAAAGAAAAAAAAGAACGACATTCCAATCCCTTCTGGTGAAGCATACCTCATTATTCTGGGCAAAGATGAGATATCCAGCCGTTAAAAGATTTTATCTGAATTTCAGATGAGTAATACAATATAGGCTTACAAGGGATGTAAATAGAGAGTATTATATCCCTATTTGCGGAGAACAGAGCTTGTTTTTTTGTTTTTCTTTTCTTTTCTTTTTAAGTAGCTGGAGCACTTTCTTTTGTTTTTTCCAAGAGGTGTTAAATAAAATCATTTTGTTTCCTTAAAGACTTGGATTTGCAGTTCTCTGAGATGTGGGTGAACCACACTGACTACTGGGGAGACCCATTTGGACACTCAGGATTGGGGTAAAGTTTTTTTTTTGGTACTGGGAATTGAACCCAGGGGCATTCCATCTCTGAGCTACAACCCCAAGCCTATTTTATTCTTTATTTAGAAACAAGGACTCACTAAGTTGCTGAGGCTGGCTGTGAACCTATGATCCTCCGGTCTCTTAAAGTGAAAACATATGGAGTTACCGAGATGCAGAAAGAATCTTATCTGACTTTTCTGACTACAGCAGACCTTCTGGAAAATAGAGCTACCATTAACCCCAGTCACAAGGAGTTTCCTGCTAATTCAGCTTCCAGGGAAACTGACTGCCCCGTCACGCCATTAACATCAGGAAAGCTCAAAGCACTATTCATAGTTTCCTGCTGAAAGCCTGACCTTCTCTCTCTTTATTAATTCAGTATATAAACATTTCTCTCTTGTCTGTTCAGCAGATTGTTCAGTACTGAGAAACTCCCGGGTGCACATGCGAATAACCTTAGTCTTTGATCCTGTTAATCTCTATATTGCCAATTAATCCACTGACACCTCCACTAACCTCTCAAACCTAAAACGGTAGGAGAAAAATGTGTGCATGTATGCCTTTATCAGCTTGTACCTAACAAAGATGTATGATTACAATGCACCAATTAATAAAAAATATAATAAAATAAAAATAAATAAATAAATAAATAACATGGTAGGAGAAAAGATTGCTTCTCAACACTGCCTAAGCCCTGAGATTACTCTGCTTATGAAGACATAAATTGAGGTGGGGGAGTAGTTTATATAAAAAAAAAAAAGTCTACTTGACAGTAATAAAATCATCTTGTTCAAGCTAAAACTGTATTACGCAACTCACTAATCTCTTTAGCCTGGTGTGAAAAATCTTTTTGCTTTTTCTCCTGTACTCTTGCTCACAAGAGTCATCCCGAGCCAGTCTCAAAGTTTGTTCTTGGAGGGTTCCAAAGCACGACTGGTTAGTATGCAGGTGAGTCTGTTGAATTCATTTATTTATTCAGCATTTAATAAGCATCTTTTTGTGCTTGGTCTTGAGAGAGGCAACTGAAAATCCGGAGAGTAAAAGACGGCTTCTGCCTTTAAGGATTATAGCTCTAGAGGAGAGGATGGGGATTGCCAAGGAAAAGAACATTAGGATTCAGAAGTTTAGCCAGGTATGTTAGTGTATACCCGTCACCCAAGCACTCAGGAGGCGGAGGCAGGAGAATCATAAGGTCCAAGCCCAGCCTGGGAAACTTAGTGAGATCCAGTTCAAAGTAAAATAAATAAATAACTTAAAGGGTTGGAGATGTAGGTCAGTGGTCGAGCATCTCTGAGTTCAATCCCCAGTACCATAGGGATGGAAGGAAGGAGGGAAGGAAGGAAGAAAGGAAGGAAGGAAGAAAGGAAGGAAGGAAGGAAGGAAGGAAGGAAGGAAGGAAGGAAGGAAGGAAGGAAAGGAAGCAAGGAAGGGAAGGAAGGAGGGAGGGAAGGAAGGAAGGGAAGGAAGGTTGTGTTCCAAAAAGTAGCATTATGGTAGAGAACATGTCAGTTTTAGCTTTTGTGTGTCTGTCCTCAGCATGAGGAAGTTCCTGGACCCTCTGTTTCAGTGAGCTAGCTAGAATGGGAAGTAGGAAGAGAAGGAGGAGAAAAGTGTTCTCAACAGAGAAAACAGCACAAACATGTCAAGGGAAAAAAAAAATAAAAATAGCATAGCATTGGCTGGGGCATTTAAAGTAGAGTCAGGAGGCCATTGCTAATCCGATCTCAGACCCGTCCACAGCGGAGGTCATTTACCTACAAACCACATGTCGCTCAGCCGTCCTCGGCAGTACCTACCACTTTCCTGCACAGACGGAACCCACAGAGAAGTGTGCAGAAGGGAGGTTTGAAAGCAACGTCCCGGATTTGGTGCCTGGATGTAGACTTTAGCCAGCATGCTGACCGCTCCATGGAATATCCTTCCCTTCAGAGTGACATGATGGACCAGTGAGGAAGGCACCTGCTGTGTAACCGTCACCAACATAAACAGGAGAGTTCCGAGGGGCAGGGAGGGGCGGAGGAGAGGGGACCAGAAGCTTCCCTCATTAGTAATCATTACAGAGCAGAGGGAAGAAGCAATCACTAGTGAAGGGAAGAACCATCCGAGTGCTGTTGAATTTATGTCCTGGTAAATGACTCTCCTGCCCCAAGGACAGCCTCTGTAGCATTCTGGGCTGTGGTACCATCCCTCATTCAAGCCTACCAGCAAGTACCTTCTGCTTATCTCTCCCCTAGATCCTAAGCCATTCTCTCCTGCCTTCTGCCCTTTCCACACAAGTAAACTCCACTGCTATGTCAACAGAAACTCATAGTGAAGGAGGCTTGAAGAAATAAGAAAAATATGCAGAAAGGAGACAAAAAGGGAGAACAAGGAAAATGTAACTTTAATTTGGAAGCCTAGCCAGGCATGGCAGCACACATCTATAATCCCAGCACTCAGGAGACTGAGTCGGGAGGATCCCAGGTTCAAGGACAGCCTCAGCAAGTAGTGAGATTCTCAGCAACCTAGCAAGACTCCATTTTAAACAAACTAAAAACAAACAAACAAATATATACATAAATAAAAAGGTCTGGGGGTATAACTCAGAAGTAGAATGTATCTGGGTTCAATCCTCAGTACCACAATTAGTTAATTAACTAATTAGTTTAATTAATCATTAGTTTAATTAGTTAACTAATTAAACAAATAAATAACATGGAAGCCTGTACCAAAATTCCTCAATACTCTTACCCCTCAGCCAGGCCTGTTAGTCCCAAAAGTTTTTGAGGAATTTACAAATCTTATTTATTTATTTATTTTTTTTTTTTTGCGGTACTGGGGATTGGTGCCTGGGGCATTCTACCTCCAAACTACACCCACAGCCCTACTTTTATATTCATTTTGAAACAGGGTCTCACTAAGTAGCTGAGATTGTCTGGCCAGGAACCTGTGATCCTCCTGTCTCAGCCTCCCAAGTACTGAGATTACAAGCGCGCACCACCATGCCCAGCTGCAAATCTTTACTCATTACCCTGAGCACTGTTAACTAATCAAGGAAGGATCTGTTGATCAGACAGCAGAGGTCAGACAAAAGAGCAATCTTCTTGGGCACTGTTGGCTGTCCTCAAACAGTTTAAGCAAAAAGGATAGCTACTGATAAGACAGGGAAGGCCCCCTCAGGCCCTGTAATACTCCGTAAAAGAAGCCCTCCATAAAAGAAGAAGCCTGCACTCCCAAGTGTGCCTCTTTTGGTTCTGAGGTGGCCCACATTCTCCCTTGAATGTATATTTCTTACTTTCCTAAGTAAATCTCTGTCTACATCTCTGATGTCCGCTAAAATTCTTTTCCGTCAGGTAAAAGCCAAGGACCCCACTGATCCTGAGTTAGGTTTCTCTCTCTCCTCCATGGGAACTGCTCTAGAACTAGTCATGAAACTAACCTTTCTCCTATGACAATAGTAGGATCTTAAACCAACCAACCAACCAACCAACCAATCAACCAACCAACCAACCAACCAACCAACCAACCAACCAACCAACCAAAACAAACAAATTATCCATACAGTTGTTGAAGATAGTAGAGCAAGGACTGGTTGAGTGATTACCTAGAATATGCGAGGCCCTGGGTCCCAGCAACACACACGCATGAGCATGCACACACACACACACACACACACACACACACACACACACACAATATCACTATACTCTATGCTACTATATCTGTATATAGTAGAGTAGACTTAAGGAGATAAGTCGAGGGGCAGCTGCAACTTTGTTTTGCAGGGGAGGAGAGAGATTGGACTCAACTCTAAATCCCACAAGAACAAGTGGAGGTTCAAAACCAAGGAGCAGTCAGCTACTTGGGAGGCTGAGGCAGGAGAATCACTAGTTTGAGGTCAGCCTGGGCAGCAGAAGCAACATAGCAAGATGCTATGGCAAAAAAATAAATGGATAGGTAAATCAAAACAAAACCACAGAGCAAGATGGGAACCTGTGAATGGAAAATTACTATGAGGAAGCATTAAGATTAAGGGGATTAAAGGCTGAGCTAACTTGATGGGATTATTACTGAAGGCAGGCCAGGCTGATAAGATATTGGGGGGTAATTGGATACCAAGGGTGGAGGATTTTTGCTAAACTCACTGAATAGGATTCTTCTATGCCTTATCTAATTTATAAGTCTTTTTTTTTTTTTTTTTTACATTCAGGTCTACATTGTTCTTAATCGACTTTTGTACAGGACATGAAGAAGGGTTCTGGACACATTTATTTTATTTATGAATATCCAGACTATATATACCACATTAATTGAAAAGGCCATTTATAGCAAGGCATGGTGGTGCACACCTGTAATCCCAGTACTTGGGAAGCTGAGACAGGAGGATCACAGGTTTGAGGCCAGCCTCAGTAACTTAGTGAGACTCTCAGTAACTTAATGAGATTCTCAGAAACTTAATGAGACTATCAGTAACTTAGTGAAACCCTGTTTCAAAATAAAAAATAAAATAGGGCTTGGGGTATAGCTCAGAGGGAGTGAGACCCAGGTTTCAATCCCCAGCCTCACAAAAAGAAGAGAGAGAGAGAGAGAGAGAGAGAGAGAGAGAGAGAGAGAGAGAGAGAGAGAGAAAAGCAAGAAACTAAAAGGTCGCCCATACCCCATTGCACTGTGCTATTACTTTTATAATAAATTACTGGCATACTGGTAGTTTGTTTCTGGATTTTCTATTCTGTTCTATTGATCAATTTATCTATCCTTGTACCAACACCATGTTTTCTTAACTGATATCTGGTAGTAATATTCACAAATTATATTTCTCTTCAAGAATGACTTTGCAACCAGGTGTGGTGACACATACCTGTAATCCCAGTGCTTGAAAAGCTGAGACAGGAGGATTGTAGGTTCGAGGACAGCCTCAGCAATGTAGCAAGACTATCAGCAACCTAGCAAGATCCTGTTTCAAAACAAAGAAATGGAAAGGACTAGGAGTGTAGCTCAGAGATAAAATGCCCAAGAGTTCAAACCCCAGCACAAAAAAAGAAAAATGACTTTGCAATACCTAGACCATTTCTTTTTATATATATTGGAATCAGCTTGATTCTTTCCATTATCTTTTGACACAATGATTTTTAAACACTGTTAATAGAACACTTGATTCTGTTTTTCATTTTTCAGCAATTCTGGTGACTAGTCTGTGTATTTTGCCAGGGAGGAACACTGAATACACTAAGCTGAAAAGGCTTCCAGGAACATGGAGTGAGGAAGAAAAGACATTCCTGACCTTCAAGGTCATAATCTAAGTGGATTAATTCTTAAGCTACCCCCATAAAATAGAACTAATAGAAGAACAGCATTATCTGTTTCTCATCAAGAGTCAATTCAGCAAGCACTTACTGAATGTCTTTGCAATGTGTTCTGGGTGTGTTCAAAGGAGTAAAATGCACAGTCCTTCTGAGGAGGTGGAAACTTCGGAGGTTCTTTGCCTTCTCAACGGTGTGAATTCAGATCTCTGTCTGGATTCAGCATAACCCAAAGAGACTTTTGCAGGGAACGCTAGTTTCTAGAGCTTACTTGCCTTAGAGCTTCAGATCAAGAGGCAGGGAAAGGCGGGGAGTGCACAAATTTTTAACTGACCAAGAGTTTCCAGCCACCTTGAGTCCTCTTGTTCCATTTTGCTATTTCATGGGGTTCCACCCTCCCCCCGCTTTTAAAATACTAGCAAGGGTTTATACTGGATTCTAAAGTTCATATAAACTTTGCAAATATAAATGGAATTCCCAGCATGGTGGGGAGGAATGCATGTGATTGTGAATTAATGCTTTATAACTTTTTCCTTTTACTTACTCTCATTGCCCTTTTATACTCCATGAATTCTCCCTCTATGTGATTCTTTTTTCCCAGAAATTTAAAAAAGACAGGCAGTGTTTTACAAATTGCAACAACAATTATTGGATGGCACATTTAACTAGAAACACAACATTTAAAAATGTTTCAAAGCATCCATTTTTCATATTTTAGATGAGATTTGTTTCTAGCTAATACCATCCACTCAGCAATGTTGCTCACTTGAAACCATGTTGCTTAAATGCATGAGCTTTCCCCTGCCAGTGAGTATTATGGGTTTTCTCAGGATTGACTTTGAAGCCACATAATAAGCATTCAGGGAAAGTTTCAGTAGCACTCTTAGTTTAGGATGTTAAGGAACAGTAGTAATGTTTGGTCCAATTTATGCCTTGGTTGATTTAAATTTATGCAAATTAAACTGAAATAAAAGCCTGGGAATATATATAGCTTGGTGGTAGAGCACTTCCACTTTCCTAGCCTGGGTTCTATCCCCAGCACCACACACACCTACACACACACACCACCTCAAATAGATATTTGGCTTAATCAAGAGGTCTACCATAGCCGGGCGTGGTGGCCCACGCTTGTAATCCCAGCATTCGGGAGGCTGAGACCGGAGGATCTGGGTTCTCGGCCAGCCTCAGCTACCTAGTGAGGCACTCCACAACTTAGTGAGACCCGGTTTCAAAATAAAGAATAAAAAATAGGGCTGGGGGTATAGCTCGGGGGTAGAATGCCCCTGAGTTCAATTCCTAGTACCACAAAAAAAAAAAAAAAGAGGTCTACCATACTTTTCAATGATCAAAGATTTCAGTAATAGAGTATTAGAAGAGAACAAAAATAATAATTTTCTCTAGTATCCTAAGATTTAGCTCCTGGGGGTCAGGGCTGTGTCTTAGTCACTAGTTTTTTTCTGGTACATGTGCTCAGGGAAAAGGGAGAAATGGAGGTAGAAGGGAAGCATATCCCATTTAACTGTGGGGCTATGCTGGGTAGGGATGTTTCCCAAGATTATATAACCAACAAAGGTTATAATCTCAGACTTTCTGCATCCTCAGGTATGTCATTCATGGCAAGAAATATCCATGTGGTCTCTGCTCCAGAGCTCCTAAAAACCTTGTAACTACCTGAGCGATAGGGGTAACAGGATCATCTTTCTGTTATGAGTTCTCTTGTTCCATTTTGGTCTCAGTTCCTTGTTCCTGACACAAGAGCAACCAAGATCCTTAAAATCTCCCTAGCATTTTTTTTTTGTATGCTAAGAGATGACTAGTGGCTGGTCCTTACAGAGCTTTAGGATGGGAGCTAGAAAGACCAAGGCACAATCAGACAGTGGGAATTTCAGTCCTACTTACCAACCTGCAGGTGGGAAAGAAGAGCTATGAGTGAGTTTAATCACCAATGGCCAATGATTTGATCAGTCAAGCCCATATTATGAAACTTGCTTAAAACCATTAAATGGGCTGTGAATGTAGCTCAGTGGTAGAGTGCTTGCTTAGCATGTATGAGGCCCTGCCTTGATCCCTAGCAACACACACACACACACACACACACACACACACACACACACAATAAATATTTTCTTTCCCTCCACTGCTCTCCTCCATTCACCTACCATCACCATCTGCCTCCTTTTGCAATCTTGAGATTTTTTTTTCTTCTGGTTATTGAACCTAGCTAAACTATCCTCTGAGCACATGGAGAGTATTGAAAGACAGTAAGGATAAGGCTCTGGTCCTCCTGGAAGCTGCATCTTGCACTGCCTTGGGGGAAAGCAGTTGGCTTGTAGTGGGATGAGTTATGAATTAGTGACTGCTAATTAACACCAGAGTATTCACTGTGCCTTTGTTATTGAACAAGAGATGTAGGCTTTATTGCTCTTTGTACTCCATAAATATTTGGGAGTTGAGTTGGCAGGAAAAAGGTTTATTCAAAGCCAGCTTTGATGGAAAATAGAGGAGACTTTGGAGATTGAACTTATGAGTGTTCATTCTAATTCTGAGCTACACCCTCAGCCCTATTTTATCTTATTTTTTTCTCTCAAGACAGGGTCTCCCTAAATTACTGCAAGCTGCTGGCCTCAAGCTTGCGTTCCTCCTGACTCAGCCTCCCAAGTCCTGCCAGGCAAGCTCTTATTCTAAAAGAGAAGACAGAATAGGACAAAAGGCAGGAAATACACATATGTAGATTGAGCTAGGCTGGGTTAATCAGAAACAGGACAGTCTCAGGTTCCCCATCACCTGCCAGCCCAGCAGGGAACAGCCCTCTCAACCTCTACTCTCAGTACAAGAAAATATGGGATGCAGAAAAACAAGTTACCAGGAAGCTGTTCTTAATTACAAAGGGAGTCTGTTGTCTGTTTCACGTTCTCCTTCTCAGAGATGGTTGTGTTCATCATTGGATTGGTACCCAGTTGTCGTTTAGTAAATACCCTTGACTGGCATAGAACCTTCACAGCATGGTCTTACCTAAGCTCTATCCATCTTCAGACAAATATAAGAGCCAGAAGAAGAATAGGACTATGATTGGTATCTCTCCTGCACGGAGCCTGTATACAAGACCATTTGGGCCTACCCATCAACATGAGTTCCTGGAATCCAAGCCTAGCCCCTTGAAGGGCCTCATCCCTTTCCAGCCTCCCCAGAACTGGTTCCTTAATTGCTAGTGCAGAATCTGTCCCTTGGTTCTGCCTGCTTATAGTCAGCTTGTCATAAGAGTAATAAAACAGCAGGGTTTTCTACCCTGTAGGCTTCTTCACATGGTTGGCATGCTCCATTTAGTTTTGGACGGCCAAAAAGCTATCAAAAAAACTGTCTTAATACGGTTTTTGCCTAACATTAGCATTTAGGGCCTAATGGAGTTTGTCTTAATCTGCTTGGACTGCCATAACAAAACACCACCAGCTGCATAGCTTATATGAAATTTGTTTTCTCACAGTCCTGTAGGGAAGAAGTCCAAGATCAAGGTGCCAGAAAATTTGGTTTCTGGGGAAGTCTTTCTTCCTGGTTTGCAGATAGCTGCCTCCTTGCTGTGTGCTCACGGGGCCCTTCCTCTGCGTGCGAGCAGAGGGAGAGAGCTCTGGTACCTCTCTCATTTTCTCAACTCACCCCCTGTAAACCACCCCCCCACACACATCTCTTTAAAGGACATCAGCTGGGAGTGGTGACACACACCTGTAATCCCAGTATTTAGGAGGCTGAGACAGGAAGATCACAGGTTCAAGGCCAGCCTCAGCAATTCAGTGAGACCCTGTTTCGAAATAAAAATTATCAAAATAAAACTCAGAGGTAGAATGCCCCCTGGGTTCAATCTCCAGTACCAAAAACATAACTAAAATAAAAGGACACCTAGTTCTACTGAAAAAGGACTCACCCTTATCACCTCATTTAGCTGCAGTTAAATTGCCCTTAAACGATCTGTCTCCAAATACAGTCATTTGGGGTTGGGGCTTCAGTCCGTGGATTTGGGAAGACACAATTCAACCCCTTCAGGGTAAAAACCAGATAGTAGGGGCAATCTCAGTATGGTGAACATCCTCCATCGTGACCCCGTGACATTTACATTTGCTCTTCCTATTTTACACACACACACACACACACACACACACACACACACACACACACACAATGAGTATGAGCTTCTCCCAAAGTATTTCACTAAAGATAACTCCATTAGCCGGGCGTGGTGGCGCACGCTTGTAATCCCAGCATTTGGGAGGCTGAGACCGGAGGATCTGGGTTCGAGGCCAGCCTCAGCTAAGTAGTGAGGCCCTCCGAAACTCAGTGAGACTCGGTTTCAAAATAAAGAATAAAAAGATAGGGCTGAGGGTATAGCTTGGAGGTAGAACGCCCCTGAGTTCAATCCCCAGTACCACATAAAAAAAGATAACTCCATTAATTATTTGTCTTTATCAATGTGCAGGTTGCATATTTTCCAAAGAGGCCTGTGACAATCTTCCCACCACGTGTGCTATTTTGGAAACTTAATTCCCCATAAAAAGGTGGAGTATTCGCTTCTGCCTTGAGCCTGCATGGATCCTTGTGAGTGCGTGGATCAACAGAGGAGAGCTGAAGTAACATGGTATGTGATTTACAAAGCTAGACCATGAAAGACAATACAACTTCCTCTTGGCTCTCTCTCACAACACTGGACCTTGGGAATCAGCCACTGTGTGGCAAGGATACCTGGCTCTGAGCTGGAGCCAAGATCCGGTTCTGCCCAAGTGAGTACCAACTTGTGAATTTGCCCTACTGGAGATGGAGCTTCCTGATGTAGCCGCTGATATTCAGTGAGGCAGAGATAAGCCTTCCGGGCAGAGCCCAGCCTAGATGGCCTCACTGTGGACTTGGGTGATAATGACTGGTCAGCGTAGGTTCTCCTACTCCTAGAACAAGTGGCCCACTCTTGCGGGGAATGTGGGTAATGGGGAAGGCTGGACGGGAGAGGCAGGCGGTGTGTGGGAATGCTCTGTACTTTCTGCTCAAGTTTGCTGTGAACCAAAAACCGATCTGAAAAATAAAGTCTATTTATTATACATACATATATGTACATATGTATATAGTTAGATACATAAAATAAAAAGTAAGTGTGGGGCTAGGGGTAGGGTTAGCTAAGTGACAGAGTGAATGGTTAGCGTGTACAAGGCCCTGGATTTAAGCCCCAACACCAAAATAAATAAAATTTCCAAGAGCACTTGAACAGATTTTTTAGAAAAAGATGATGAAGAAAAGAAGATCAAGATATATCCTTATCTTGGTTTCTTTTCTTTTAGCAATAATAGATAGGAAATATTAGAAAAATAAGTTCTCATGCCCAACAGCAACACAAATTATAAAACTTTGACATTAACCTAACGAGAAAAACATAAGAGCTGTGTAACAAAAACCTAAAGGCCTACATACATGGGTTGGAAATAATTCTATAAATATTAATATAAATTTTATTTTATATTTTCTATAAACATTATTCTCACTTTCTAAAAAAAAAAAAAATCCCAGTGCAATGAGCTTGATGAGTCCGATTCATGTGTGTGTATGTGTGTGTGGGTTGTCTGTGTGTGTGTAGTGCTGGGGTTCAAACTCAGGGTCTCATGCATGCTAGGCAAATGTTGTTCCACTGAACTACCTCCCCAGCCAAGATTCTGATCATTTTTAGGAAGAGAAAAAAACATATAAGAATAGAAAATAAACTTTGATAATAAAGAGTCATAAAGGATAAAATATTATAATAAATATCAGCTATTTGATCAAGCTAATATATTAAGATTTTTGAAATTAAACTGGGTATGGTGGTACATGCTTGTAATCCCAGTACTTGGGAGGCTAAGACAGGAGGATCACATGTTTGATGCCAGCAACTAAGCAAGACCCTTAGCAATTTAGCAAGAACCTGTATCAAAATACAAAAATTAAAATAGGGCTGGGGGCTTAGCTCAGAGGTAGAATGCCCCTGTATTCAGCCTCCAGTACCAAAAAAAAAAAAAAATTTGACATTTAAAAAGGAACAAATATTAAGCCAAAGAAAGAAATGAGAGTCTAGTAAAAGAGTTATATATAAATTGCAATTCCAAGATACAATAAAGGTAAAATATCAGATTAGTGTGGAAAGGATCAAGTAATCAACAAATGGCTTTGAAATCTTTGTCCACATGAGAAAAAAAAATCTGTATTATACTGTCTATAAAAATACAAGCAAAAAATAGGGGGAAGTTGTATAATATGACCTTGGGAAGGAATATCTTTTTAAGTAAGGTACTAGAAAAAAAGCAAAATGAAAAACAACTTAATGGGAGGAAATACTTGTAACGGAAAATGACAATGTTAATACTTATCATGCAAGGCTTCAACAAACCTATAATAAGATAAACCACACAACAGAAAAATGAACAACATGTATTACAGGGCAATTCAGAGAAAAGGAAATAAAAACAAAGAGATAACCATCTGAAAAGATACTCAACTTCATTGGTAATCAGCAACAGCAAGAGCATTAAAACGAGATGCCACTCCTAGCCACCTGATTTTGAAGAATTCCAGGCTGAAGAGTGAGTGTTGGGAATGTTCTGGGCAATCTGGCACATTCACACACTGCGAGTGGAAATGTAAGCCATGGTTGCCTTTGTTGACGGCTGTTGGCGGCATTAGCTGGACACGCCCATGGGTAAGGTGCCTGCCCTATTGGTAGGCATACCATAATTATTTGTTTGACTTTGTGCAGGATTACTTTTACAAATGGAAAGAGCATGGACTTTGTGGTCTGATAGAGGTGGATTTTATTCCTGGCTCTGCCCTTTATTTACTAAGTAACCTTTAAGCAGTTGACTTAACTTCCCTGGGCTCCAACTTCCTTATCTAGAAAATGGAGATACTTCCTACCTTGTGAGGCCATGAGAAATACTGCAACAATATATGCAGTGTTTCATCCAATGGCTGCCAAGTTATAAGAGCTCGATATAGAAATGTTTTCATTCACTTTTACAGAGTTTCCCCTGGCAATCCAAGAGAAAATCACTTCTCCAGAAAACTTTACTCAGGTTCTTTTTATATTCTCTTTCTTCCTGAACACCTCCACGTTTAAATCCAGCCTTTCCAGATCTTCCCGTAGCTCTTCTCTTTTGTGTTATCAGCACAGTTCCTTAGAATCCTCTAGTGAAGCCAGGTGAGGTGGCACACACTGGTAATCCCAGCTATTCAGGAGACTGATGCAGGGGGATCACAAGTTCAAGGTCAGCTTGGCCAATTTAGAGAGATTCTGTTTCAAAATAAAAAATGCCAGAGATGTAGGTCAGTAATAGAGCACTTGCCAAGCGTGCATGAGGCCCTGAGTTCCAGTAACACACACACACACACACACACACACACACACACACAGAGAGAAATAAAACCCTCCAATTGAAGGTGACATTCATTACTACATCAGTCTTTTTAATAAACTTGCCTGATGTGGGTTGAATTGAGTCTCCCAAAAAGATATGTTCCAGCCCTAACCTCGGGTACCTGTAAACGTGACCTTATTCAGAAATGGAGTATTGGCAGATATAATCAAGTTAAAATGAGGTCATAATGGGGTATGGTAAGCCTCAAATCCAATATGACTGGTGTCCTCATAATAACAGGAAATTTGAACACACACACACACACACACACACACACACACACACACACACGAGAACACCATGTGAGGACAGAGACAAAGATTGGGTGATATGTCAAGGAATGTCAGGAATTGCTGACAACTACTGGAAACTAGGAAGAGGCAAGGAAAGACACTCCCTTAGCACTTTCCCTGAGAGTGTGGCCCTTCTGATACCTTGATTTCAGACTTCTGGCTTTCAGAACTGAGAGAGAATACATTTGTCTTAGCTTGCCACATCTGTGGTACTTTCTTACAACAATTCTAGGAGAATTAAAACACTGCTCCATACAGGGTTATTTGACTCCAAGTCTGGATTTAATAATAACTTGTGAAATAGATGGAAACAGCACCAGGTTTGGGATAATTTCCTAAAATATAACCTTGGTTTCCCCACACCAAGCCATGCTTAGAATAGGGGGGGGAAAGGTTGACCTTTGTCTGTTTCATGCTGATATAACAGAATACCATTGAATGGGTAATTTTTTAGGTTACAAAAAATTATTTCTTGTTGTTCTGGCTGGGAAGTCCAAGATGAAGGCACTGATAGAGTGGTTTTGTCTTATTCTGTTTGGGGTTGCTATCACAAAATACCTGAGGCTCAGCTCTAGTGAGGACCTCATGGCCTGTACAAATGAGCACATGGTGAGATAGGAAGCAAGAAACCAGGAAGGAGCTAAGTTCACTGATTTATAAAACCTGCTCTTGTTGGAAGTCATGAGAACTCTATTAATTTATGTCAATATCTGTGCCCCCAGGATATAATTACCTCCCAGTAGGCCCCACCTCTTAAAGATTCTGTCACCTCAACGGTGCCACCTGGAGACTAAGTTTCCAAAACATGAACCTCTGGGGAAAAACCACATCCAAAACCCAGCAAGTTCCAAGATGGCACCTCCTTGCTGCTTCCTCCAGAGGAAAAAAAACATTGTGTCCTCACATGGCAGAAGAGAGAAAAGGGATAAGCCCTTTCATAGTAGCATTAATCCATTCATGGAAGTAGGGTCCTAAACACAGAATGAAGTCTGCCACCAAGCTAGGAAGCCGATTTCTTCCCCATTCGGGCCTTCAGATGAGAACACAGCTCAGCCGATACCTGAATCACGGTTATGTGAAACCTTGAGCAGGGAGCCTAGCTAAGCCATGTTTAGACTTCAATGCTTAGACAGCAATGGAGACAATAAACGTGCATTGTTTGAAGCTGCTACGTTTGTAGTGCTTTCTTATGCAGCATATAATTAAGAAAAAGAGGTGAGTGTATTTTGCATGAGGAAGGGATATGGATTGGGGTGGCCCAAGGACAGCCTGAAAGAGAGTTTCCAAAGAGTGCCACAATCAGTTCCTTTCTTCTCTGTGTATGCATTTATCAAGAAGTGGAACTTAGTTTCTTCCCACTGAGTTTGGACTTGGTCTTACTGAATGTCTTGTTTTGACCAGTAGAGTGTGATGGAAATGATATCCTGTGACAACAAGGCTAAGTCTCAAGGAGTGTTAGTTTCTTCTTAGGTCTTATAGAATCCTTTCTCTCAGAAGTCCTGACCACAGTGTAACCTGACTCAGATGTTAACGGGACCAGGCAGAAAGACCACAAAGAGAGGTCAAATGGAGGGAGAGAGCTGGCCATCTTCGATCCTAGCTGACCCAGCCTTCCAACTTTCCTCATTATGGTATTGGACCATGAATGAAGACTTTTTGGATTCTTTTTGGATGTTGGAATGGTTCAGGGGGCAGTAGTAGCCTTGAATGAGACTGGGTGACTTTGAATAATAATAAAAGGGCAATGGGACACCCAGATTGGTGCTTAATATATATATATATATATATATATATATATATATATGTATATACACATATATATGTATATATATATATATATATATTTTTTTTTTTTTTTTTTTTTTTGCAAAGAGAGTGATGAGCCAGTAAGTTTAGGAATCTATGCTTATACATACTAATCACCATCGAAACCCCATTGTGTGGCTCCAGGTCATATCACAGGGAACCGAAGAACTGCCCAGCAGAGCCCTGTCTGAATTGTTGACCTGCAGACTTGTGAGCAGCATGTTCTGTGGCAATCAGGTTGTATCTAGTTAGACTTCATCCGGGAGAAGCAGAAATGCCATCTGCACTGAGCTGAGGATATCTCTCTTTGCGGGTGGGTGGGTGGGGCTCTCGGTAGCACAATGAACTCACCCACCACATCTCAGTGGCTACGGTTCCGTCACATCTCCATGCCTAGATCCTTCACTGACAAGGCAAATGGAATTATCCTGGTGGCTTTAGACTAATCATTGCTCTCCCCCAACCCCCACACTGCGCTCCTTTATCTGAACACTTGCTGACCACCCCCTTACATGGCATCAAGCTGCTATTTCTGTCACAGAGGTTTTCTGCCATGGTCATCTTGGCCACAGCTGATACTGATTTGGTCATGACTATCTCCACGGCTGGCTGGCTGCTGAAGGTTCTGACCCCACCAGTGTTTCCTGCTCTTTGGTATGGTTCCCAGAGGAGCCCCCTGGCTTTCTTAGCACTTAGAGTCTGCTTCCAGAATTTGGGGCAGGTTACCCCAGAGCTGTATCTGAGGATTATCTAGTGGTCCTATCTGCCATTTGGCCACAAGTGAATCTACTCACAAAGCATTAGGGCATAATCCAGGACAGAGCCCAGTTCTCTTCAACACTATTTCCTTTTAGGGTGGATTTCCTAATGCATGCCTCCCAGAAGTTGACAGAAGCGCCATAGATGGGAAGGAGAGGGCCATTTAAAAAATTCATCATTAGGGGCCTGGGGTATAGTTTAGTGGTAGAGTATATGGCTAGTATGTATGAAGCCCTAGGTTCCATCTCCAGCATTGCAAAAACAAAACATACACACACACACACACACACACACACACACACACACACACATACACACCCCCCAAAAATCATTAGAATTAGAATTCTCTTTACTGTTTCTCCCAGGAGGGCTAGCAAATTCTGTAATGCATAGGATTCATTGTGCTTGCCTTTATAATCCCAGCTGCAGATTAGGCCCCTAGTCAAGACCTTTACTGTGCATCAAAGTACTAGAAGGTAGATTAGATGCCTTTGCTAGTTGTAGTGGACTCAGCCTGGAAGAGTTTAAGATTTATGACAGCATCTTGAACATGTTAAACATGTTAGTGCAAAATGGTAAGGGTTCGCTGGCAGTAAGAGCACTTAGAATTAAAAATGAGGCCAACAGCTTAACCTTGAGGCAATTTTGACATATTATAAGGATCAGACTAGTAGCCAGGTACTGGAAAGTTTCCACATGCAGTCAAGGGTGTTTTATTACCTCATCTAATTTAAAGAACAATGTATTACTTCATCTCCAGTGTTTTATGTTATTAGAGATCCACTTTTATTGAATAAGGCTTTCAGAAATGTCACAAAGGGAGGAGTGGGCACAGATAGGTTTTCAAATTCTAAAAAGAGAATGCTGAAAATAGAGGCCAAAAGAAAAAAAAAAAAAAGACTTTAAGCTTCATATGCTTTCCCCCTCTGGGTTTGATGCCACTAATGGAAAAACAATGCTGTGCTTCCCAGGAGGAAATTCTATTTAGACAGCACAGCACTGATTCTAGGGTTCTGCCCTCTCGGTTTTCATGCATTGAGAAATTGAGATTATCAGAATGAAAAACTTTGCCAAGAAAATATTTCCAGTGAATAATACTTGTCGTTTGAAAACTATTGGTCCAACTTTTTTTTTTAATTGAAAATTTAAAAAAACGAAAGGAGCTTGAAGCCAGGTGTGCTGGCACATGCCAGTAATCTCAGTTCTTGGGAGGCTAAGATAGAGGAGTTTTGAGGCCAGCCTCAGCAACTTAGCGAGACCCTCAGCAACTCAGCAATACCCTGATTCGAAATAAAAAATAAAAAGGGGTTGGGATGTAGCTCAGACATAGACTACCCCTAAGTTTAATCCTCAGGACCAAAAAAAAAAAAAAAAAACAAAAAACCCGAAACAAAACAAAAAATAAAACAACAACAACAACAAAAAACAAGCAAACAAACAAAAGAGTTTGAAACAGTAAGTTTATACATGCCCTGCTAGAGATAGATATGTGATCTAGAACACATAATATTCATTTGCCTGAAGACAGAGATCTATCTAATGATTATGAGTGAGTATATAAGAGAAATAAATGTCTTCAATTATTTTGAAGATGTTTCCATTCCTCCCCTTTTTCAAACATATAAGGGCACACGGTAGTGAGTGCCTACAGTCCCAGCTATTTGGGAGGCAGAGGAAGGAGGATCACTTTTGCCCAGTAGTTCAAGACCAGCCTGGGTAACAGTGAGTCCCTATTTCAAAAATCAAAATAAATAAATAGATCATTCAAAAAACCTTCTGTGATTGTGTGATTATGGTAGTAGAATGGTATAGTCTAAGGTTGAACAGACGGATTTCAGAAGTCCCTAGGAATTTCAGAAGTACCTCACTGTCTTCCAGTTCTGCGGGTAAAACGTTGCTGCTTCTGCTATGCATTCTAAGAAAGAAAACTGCAGCAATGAAATTTTATTCCAGTGGAAAAGCAGGGATTTATGATGTCTCATGTCCAGCAGAGGTGGATTTTGTAAGATTTTATTTCAATACCCAGTGTTCCTACCCTGATTATTTCTTGAACTGGGAAACTAGTATAAATCCTGAAGTGCCCTTCACTGCAATAAAAAAGAAATGGTTTCTACTTCTCCTCTGTATATTTCTGGTTGCTCTAACTCATCTCTCTCAATCATGCTCATAAGCTATGTGACCATCTCATTGGGCTTTCAGTCTTGGTAAGAGTACTGAATCTGAATTCAGAGTACTGAATCTGTGTTTTGGACTAGACACAAAGACCATTGTAGGTATTTCAAGCAGAAAAGGATTTAATTCAGGAATCTCTATATTTACAAAATCCTTGCAAGAAAACATCTTAGCAGTTTTTTAAAAAATAATTAAACTTAGCTGGGCGTGGTGGCGCATGCTTGTAATCCCAGCATTTGGGAGGCTGAGACGGGAGGATCCGGGTTCGTGGCCAGCCTCAGCTACCTAGTGAGGCACTCTGCAACTTAGTGAGACCCTGTTTCAAAAATAAAGAATAAAAAATAGGGCTGGGGGGTGTATCTCAGAGGTAGAATGCCCCTGAGTTCAATCCCCAGTACCGCAAAAAAAAAAAAAAAAAAAAAATTTGCAATTACCACAGAACCCATCTATGCTGCTTTTGAACAAAATGAAAACTTTCGCTCACACAAAAACCTGTATATGCTGTTCATAGTGAATTTTTTTTAATAGCAGCCCCAAACTGGAAACAGCCCAGAAATACTTCAGTAGTGAGTGATTGACCCAACCACGTACTACTACTGAACAGTAAAAGTGAATGAACTATCAAAACACACAACTTGGATGAATCTCCAGGAGACTTCAAGTTTAGTGAAAAAGTCAAACCCCAAAGATTACAAACTATATGATTCCACTTATAATACTCTCCCAATGACAAAATTTTAGAAATGGAGAGTAGATTCATGATTTCGGGGGTTAGAGAGATAGGGACAGGCTGGAGGTAGTGTGGTTATAAATGGGCAACACGTTGTGGTGTTGGAACCTTTCAGTGTCTTGACTGTGGTAGTGATACGTGATCATCCACACCCAAAACTTCATATGTAATAAGGGCACAGAGGTTGTTTTTGCTAAAACTACTGATTCTTCAGTTAGGCCTACAAATATAAAACCATGGCGTCTTTGTCTCCATTTAACATCCGTCTCCTTTGCTCTGAGATAGTCACCTTGGATTTTCCAGGAACAGGCATGATCAATATACACTTTGTTTTGAGTCAAAACTACCTCCAAGGCAACAATTTTCTTATCCTCACCGGCAGGGCCCTGCCTGAGTAATCTTGAGTTAACGATCAATCAGACCACAGTTTGGTCAATACTGCTTGACTGTGCATACTTCCAGTCCCTCTTGTCTATATAATTTGGGAGCTCATGTCAGTACTTCAGAAGACAGGACTGGAAATATTGGTCCCCTTCATCTTACTGTATAGCTACAGTAATTCAAGTTCCTTTCTTGCTTTCTCTTTGGTTTCTAGAGCAAGTGGCCAGACCTGATATGTTGGGACTTCCAGAGTCAGACTTCTGGCTTAGGTTTCTGGTAATATATACAACTAAATACAGCTGTCCCTCAGTATCCAAAGGAGACTGGTTCCAGTATCTCCCCACCCCCCATCTCAGAGACACCAATATCCACAGGTGTTCGAGACTCTTATGTAAAATGGGGTAGTACTTGCATATAACCTATGTTTATTTTAAATCTTCCTTCATTTCACTTCACTTTTTTTTACATTGCTAAGGATTGAACCCAGGGCCTCATGCATGCTAGGCAAGTACTCTACCACTGAACTACCTTCCCAGACCCTAAGTCATCTTTAGATGATAGTTGTCCTACTGCATTGTGTAGGGGAATAAGGAAAAGAAAAGAAGTCTGTAGATACACTGACACAACCATTGTAGGACTAACCACATAGTATGTAATTTGAGGCTGTTTGAATCCATGGATGCAGAACACATGAATACAGCAGACTAAGTATATTGACATTTAGACCAGATCATCCTTTGTCGAGGAGGGCAGGCCTGTGTGTTGCAGGATGCTGAGCAACAAACCTGGCTTCTACTTATTAAATACCTGCAGCACGACTCCAGTTATGACAAACAAAAATGTCTCCAGGCATTCTCAAATGTTCTCTGGGGAGTAAAGTTGCCAGTGGTTGAGATCTACTATGTTAGAGTAAAACACAACTAGGGCATCATCCTCAGAGCTTCCCACTATCCTATATCCCACAGCTTTCCTTCTAGTTAACGTAATTAGTCTTCTTATTCTGCCCAGACCCTGTGCAGACTGCTTATGTTCCTCTAATACTACAACAACTTCTACTGCCAATTTCCTCCCTCACCCCTCCACCAAACAAGAAAATCCTCTCTCCCCCATTACAGTCAGCATTCTGCCTGCTATGTCCCAAAATACCTCATGACCACAATTTAGAGGAAGGAAGGGTTATTTGCTTATGGTGATGAAGATTTCAGTCCATGTATATATCATCCACTTTATGTCAGGTGCCAAGCAGGTGCTGAGAACCTGTTGTTAGCTCATGGTGGCAGGGGAGAGAGAAGAACCAGAAACAGCCTGCCTGGGAGACACTACCCTGGGCCACATCCCAGGACACACCCACATCCCCAAGGACCCCTCCCCGAAAGCAAAGTCCCATTTCCAATATGGCTGTCTTGTCTACCACATGAGGTCTCAGACACATTCTAAATCTAAACCACAACGCTCTGCCCTGACTCCCAAGACCTCATGGCCACCTCACAGTGCAAAATACATTTAGTCCATCTCCAAGAGTTCCTATTGTCCTAACAGTTCCAGCATCACTCAAAAATCCAAAGTCTCCTCTAAGACTCAAGGTAAACTTTTGAGCCCTCTCTCATAAAAATAAAAGAGCAAGTCGCATACATCCAATGTACAATGGCACAGAGTAAACATCTGTGCTTCCAAAGGGAAGAATAGGGCGATAGAAAGAAGGAATGGGACCAAAACAGGAACAAAGTCCAGCAGGAAAAATATTAAATCTTGCAGCTCCACTTCTGGCATCTGAGGCACATGGTGGTGAGATGTGATCTCTAAAAGGCCTTGGAAGCCCCTCCCCTATGGCCTAGTTGGTTGCAATCAGAATCGTAGGTGCTCTCCTAGTCTCTATTGCTAGCAGCTGAACACTTTCCTCAGCAGACATCCCATACTTTTAGAATCTCTTAATTCTGAGAGTTCTCATTTGCAGCTTTGGCTTCACCCTCACAACTTTGCAAATTGCCCCTCAGGGCTTACTTGCAGGAATTTCAACCTTGCTACACATTGCCTGGCCTCCCAGGGCTTCCTTTGAAATCTGGGTGGAAGCCTCCATAATTCCTTTATTGCAGCAAAGACAGCATTAAGTGGGCACCAAGACCAACTGCAAGCATGAACCATAGTTATGCTCTCTTTAATCATGGCCACCATGCCTTCTTCAATCATGGCTACGAGGACAGACTGAGTGCCTTTTTTCAAAATGGTCACCATTAAATGCATTTCTATGCTTATACACTTGAGGCTGCGATGGGTGGGGTCTTACTGATTGCCCAGATACTCTTGAGGCATCTTTCCTACAGTCTATGTGCAAAGGTGGGTCATGATAAAATATAATGGGTATCCTTCTAAGAATAAGGAATTTGGACACGATCACATTGAGTGAAAATACCATGTGAACACAAAGACAGATGGCTGTCTCTAAGCAAAGGACAGAGGCCTTCGAATAAATCCACTCTTGATCTTGGACTTCCAGCCTCTAGAACTCTGAGGAAGAAAATTTCTGTTGTTTAAGCCACCCGGTGTAGGGTACTTTGTTATGGAAGCCCTAGAAGGCTAATAATCTGCCTTCCCAACTGTTTTAGGGAAATTTTCCTAGAGAATTACCCTTCATTTTTCAACTCTCATGTATTTTGTTAATATTTTCCTTTAAAATTTTGTAAATAGCCAGGTGTGGTGGTACACATCTGTAATCTCAGTACTTGGGAGCCTAAGGAGGATCACAGGTTCAAGACCAGCCTCAGCAACCTAGGGAGATCCTATTAAAACAAGGAGCTTGGAGCCGGGCGTGGTGGCGCACGCTTGTAATCCCAGCATTCGGGAGGCTGAGACCGTAGGATCCGGGTTCGCGGCCAGCCTCAGCTACTAGTGAGGCACTCCGCAACTTAGTGAGACCCGGTTTCAAAATAAAGAATAAAAAAAAAAATAGGGTGGGGGTATATATAGCTCGGAGGTAGAATGCCCCTGAGTTCAATCCCCAGTACCGCAAAAAAAAAAAACAAGGAGCTTGGAGGTAGAATGCCACTAAGTTTAATCCCCAGTACCACCGAAAAAAAGGTTTTTTTTTGCAAATATTTTCTTTCCAAGCCCTAACAATATTGGTTTTATTTCTATTTCCTTTACTTCCACGCTTCTTACTAAGACAGGTGAATTGTGAATTTCCAGTGTTCAGTGGTGAGATAGGAGGTTGCAAAGCTACCTAGACAGATGGCACTCTCCTACTCGGTTTGTGAATTGAAGGGATGATTTGAGGTTATTTATTGGGGGAGAGGAATTTGTTCGGATAAACAAAGAATGTTGATAAGGAAGTTTGTCTCCTCTCCCTTCACACCTGCTATCCTCCCAGCTTTTTGAGTCACCTCTTCTTTCCTTGCCCAATGTGCAGCTGCCAAATGGTAGCTAAACTGAACAGACCCGGAGCTGACTCCACCTGTGTCTGAATTACTCTTTGAAATCTGCCACGTCCCAGCTTATTGACCCGTGCACTCTTGGACACTTCCTGATGCGGCACTAGGGTGGGGCTAGAGCCTCCCTGGCCCTGCACTTCCAGTCTTGCAAACTAGAATACTGTACCTAGGATTGAGTTGGAACCGCGTGCCTATTTCCAACACACCTGGCAAAGGGGGGGGAGGGTGGTCGCGCACCTCCCTCCCTACTCCCCCAATCTTTGATCCCATTTAAGGGCCTTGTAAGGCTAGTGTCCTTCAAGTAATGTAAATCCAGATTCCTCAAAAAGAGGAAGGCACAGATTTCCAGGAAATATTCAAGCCCATGGCCCCAGCTCTGTGATGCCTGGATTTGGAATTCGGGGCTTTTTCCCAACAAAAAGGTCGGCCCGCCGTTCCTCCCAGCATCCTCCAGTGACATCAGGATTCCTGGGAGATTCAGGAGAGCCGGGGTGGAGGACGCGGGGACCTAGTCCAGGTTGCTGGAGGCCGAAGGAGCTGCAGAAGCCAGCGCCACTACCGCGCTTCCTCTTCCCAGAGGCTGCGGCCGAAGCCCCGCCCCTCCCGGGCGCGCGCCGACGAGGGGGCGTGGCTAGCGGCGCCGTCGGCGAGGGCGGGGCCTGCCGCGGGCTGCGTCGCGGACTGACGCGGCTGACGCGGCGCCCGCCGGGCCGCTGCTTCGTCGCTCCGCCCCCGGCCCCGCCTCCTCCCCGCCCCGCCCCGCCCCGCCCCGCCCGGCCTCCCGCGCGCCCCTGTCAGACTGTGGCTGCCGGTAGCGCGGTGCACTCGCCTTCCTCCTGCAGCCGGGAGAGGCCGATCGCGCGCGGGCACACCCCCACGTCCCTGCCACCCGCGCTCCTCGCTGCCCTGCCCTGCCCTGGGCCACACACCTGCACTCCCGCCCGCCCGCCTGCCTGCGGCGACATGGCACACGCGCCGGCATGCTGCCCCAGCCCCCGGGGCTCCGGCGATGGCGAGATGGGCAAGCCCAGGAGGGTGGCGCTCATCACTGGCATCACCGGCCAGGTGAGTGCGAAGGCGGGGGCGAGCGGGGCCTGCAGCCGCCTGGCACGTGTGCACGCACTCCCTCCGCTTGGGGCAGCCCTTCGGGCGTCCCGGAAGGTGTCTGCGGCCGGGCGATGGGACAACCGCGTGGCTGGGGGGAGTGTGTTGCTTGTGGAAGGCGTGGAAGGTTTCACAAGCTTCTGATCTTGCTTTGGGGGCTGTGAGCTTGTGTTCTGCACGAGAGGGGACCCTCACACCGGGGCAGGACCACCCTCGCTCACCTGTCCGCCAGGTGATCGCAGCGTTTAGACCCCAAGCCCAAGAGGGGTGCAGTTGAGATTTCGTTCTTTGCAAGATCCCAGTGCTTGAGAAGGGAAACGAACCAGTTATAACTATCTGTGATTACGAATGTGGAGTCATCTTGCTTTATCTCGCTTAACTCCAGTGCTTGGCGGGCAGAAAGGGGGGGGGCTTTGCTGTTTTGGTTCCCCCCTCACCAGATTATCAGATAGGAAAGAAAAAGTAAAAGTAAGTACTGCCTTGGAGTCCTAGCCTAGAAAGTATTTGAGTGGGTGGGCAGGGGGCTCACAACAACTTTCTTAATTGCATGAACTTCTGAGATTTGGTCTGCACACATTTTGAAGGTATCTGACAGGTAGGTCCAGTGGTGAGGCTGGGGTTTCCCTCTCCAAAGACAGGAATGAGTTCCTTGGTGAGGTAATCAGGTGGAGGAGCTGTCCTGAATGTTGGAACCCTATGCTGCAGGCTGAGCGTGCCTAGTTTGTGATAGTCATCTCTTCCAGGTATTGCAACAGGTTGAGTGGACCACTGTATCTTCTTATGAATTGATGCCGTTTTAGATTCAATGAGATGGTGATGAAATGGTCATGCCCATTTACTGCTATAGGGAAAAAAAAATGTGTGTGTTCCTGGAAAGCTCGTGGTGGTGACCAATAGAAGTAAGATGAAGATGATAATCACAGCTAATACTTATCATTGCAACTCTGAGTTCTCACAACCAACTCCCCGTTAGTCTCACCTTTGTGGATGTGGAAATTGAGGCTTAGGAGTTTGATTTAGCTGTAGTCAGACAGCTGGGAGGTGTCCAGTGGGGATTAAAACTTTGCTTTCAAAGCTCCCTAGCATTAGAAAAGGAGTTGAAGTCAGCCAGACATGCAGTCCTAGAATAGTAGACAATTTCAACTACTGGATATCGACGAGTTCCTAGTTATTTGTGCATCTTGGTTTGTGTAAGGTGAGTACTCTGGGCAGGTTTTTCAGAATTAGTAAGAGGGGTGGGTAGAAGGATCTGAGGTTGAGTAAGAAAACCCATAAGCCAGGTGGTATGACATGTCAGGGCCTACCTACTGTCCTATGTCTCTCTTTTTTCACAGTGCTGGGGATGGAACCCAGGGCTTTGTACGCATGTTCTACTTGAGCTATACCTCCAACCCTGTCCTCTCTCTTTTTTAATGCTGGGGACCTTTCTGCAGATGATTCCCTTTTTTCCAAGTTCTCAAGACTAGATTGCAGCTCAAATGTATACTCAATTTATGTAAACTCTTGAAAGCAGAGATCTTTTTAGTGTCATCAAGAAATTAGTTAAGGCCGGGCTTGGTGGCTCACGCTTGTAATCCCAGCATTCGGGAGGCTGAGACCGGAGGATCCGGGTTCACGGCCAGCCTCAGCTACCTAGTGAGGCACTCCGTAACTTAGTGAGACTCGGTTTCAAAATAAAGAATAAAAAATAGGGCTTGGGGGTATAGCTCAGAGGTAGAATGCCCCTGAATTCAATCCCTAGTACCGCAAAAAAAAAAAAAAAAGAAAGAAATTAGTTAAGATGTTAATGTACTGTATTAGTATGACTTATATCCACTTAAGCAATACGAGTCAGTTCGGTTTGAAAAGGAACCTTATTTAGGCCTTTGAGAGTGGTCATTTGGCTGGTACTGGGTGGCCAGGAAGGCTTGGAAGTGGCCTGGTTTGTCCTGCATACTTGGACCAGAATTTCTTGGCTCCTCACTTAATTTCTAACATTAAGCACCTGCTTTGCTCTCAGGCTCCTGAGCTCTACCCCAAGGTCTCTTGGTTTCCTCTCGTGTCTCCCCTCAGCATCACCTCCTTACTTCCTTGGTGTCGTATTAGCTTCCTAGCGTATCCTTTAGCACAGTGCTGAATTCTGCAGCCAACACATAAATACTTGCTGATAGAATTCACTACTCTTCTATGCTTTTTATTTATTTTTTAGGACAGTGACTCCCAACCTGGCAATCACGGACCTCTGGAGGACTGTGACATGAATGCAAGGATTTCATACCTTATTTTACATTTTCTTGATGATATTGGCTGAGAACATATTGAGCTACTCAGCCTGCTGGGCATTTTATATAACCTTCCTAAAGGACAGTTATCACTTGTCTATATCTGGAAAAGTAAGGTTATGTTTCTTGAGGTCTCACACTTAATGAATGTCAAAGCTGAGATCTTAACCCAGAAATCGGAGCCTAGGAAATGGCTCTAAGCTATTTTGTTATACTGCCCCAGGTAAGCCACATCCATTAATTGAGCAAGAAGGAGGGAGAGATATAGAAAGAGTGTTACTCTGAGAAAAGTACTTAGATTCAAGTACCCTTGCTGTGGCACGTGGGGCTGTCATGGCAAATGTGCCGATGAGCTTAAATGTGTTGTTCCAAGTTCCTACTTGAGAATAGTGCAGATAGCCAGGGTGTCTGTCTTATCTGCCACATAACTCAAGCATATATTCTCAGGCTTCTTATTCCTGCTTTCCCCTCCTGTCCTTTTTTTTCAGTGCTGGGGATTGAACTCAGGGCTCACACATGGTAGGCTAGCACTCTACCACCGAGCTACAGTCCCAGGTCTCTCCTATCTATTCTTGACACTGTAGTGAATCCCTTTTCGAAGTATGTATCTTACTAAGTTACCTCCGAATAAACCCCGGCTCTAGCTTTGTATTGCTGTCTCCAGGCATTCTGCCAGCCATCCCCAAAGCTCTCCACCATTGTCTAATGGTGTTTGCTGTTCTTTACTGCACTCATGGAAATGGTCTTGCTGTTCTTTGAGTACTCTTGTCTTGTACCTCTTTGGGGTCATTATTTGTGGCTGAATGAACCAGGCTTATTTCTTTGAGCTTGACTAAAAGCCTCAGTGTTTTCAGGCTAATCCTGCCAAATGCAGCCACTCCAGGAACATTCTTTGTATTTGCATATATGCAACCCCTATTGTTTGTATAGGTCATTTACATATCTTCCTTCTTCTGCCTTGTACATTGCTTTAAAGACAGAAATCTCATTTTTAACCTATTACCCCCCACATGACTTCATCTAGTGGATTTTCAAAAAATTTGACTTATGAGCCAGGCGCGGTGGCACATGCTTGTAATCCCAGCATTTGGGAGGCTGAAACAGGAGGATCCGGGTTCGCAACCAGCCTCAGCTACTTAGTGATGCCCTCTGTAACTTAGGGAGACGCTGTTTCAAAATAAAGAATAATAATTAAAAAAAAGGGCTGGGGGTATAGCTTGGAGGTAGACTGCCCCCAAGTTCAATCCCCAGTACCACAAAAAAAACCAAACAAACAACAACAAAAAAAATTTGACTTATGTTTGCCATAAACAGAACACATCATCTGTGATGTGCACAAAACATCTTTAATGCTCATCTGCACTGTGCAAGGCCTATTTAATGCTGCTCAGGACAAGAAGATGCGTAAGATATACTCTGCCCACCAGGATCTCACCATCTTTGAGCAGCTGAGGACAGTGCACATGAAAAGGAAGTGTACACGAAAAAAAAAAAAATTAGTACTGCACAAAAGTGTTAGCAACCAAAGGTGTACTTTCTCTAACTTTAGGAGAAACCAAAACTCTTTAGAAGAGACTGTTGTGGGTGAGTAGCATGTGCAGATGGTAGAGAGGGGAGTTTGGGGTGGGGACAATGAAGACAAATCTGTAGTAATAATAAGCTCTACCAGTAACCTATGCCTCCAGCCCCCGTAGCCAAAGATTTTTCAGGTGTTTTCAAGAAAACACACACCATTGGACCTTATCCTAAGGAAAGAAGGAGGGGCTGGGGTTGTAGCTCAGTGGTAGAACACATGCTTAGCATGCCTGAGACCCTGGCTTCAATCTCTAGCATTGGAAAAACAAAACCCCCCAAAATGAAAAGTTAGGAGAAGGCAGTAGAAAGCTGGAAGCATTGTGCCAAAACCCAGAGTTGAGGTCAGCAGCTGATGGCTGTTGAATATAAAGTCCAGCTTTGATCTTCCTGACCATCAAGTCAAAGTGGATAGGTGAGTACTATTAATATTAACACTGAACTCCCAGAGATGCAACTTTCAATCAGAAGACTCAGAACAACGTGACACACAATATACTTGATAGTAGTTTTTAAAACTAAGCAGAAGAGCCGGGTGTGGTGGTGCACAATTGTAATCCCAGAACTTGGGAGGCTGAGACAGGAGGATCGCGCATTTGTGGCCAGCCTCAGCTACTTAGTGAGGCCTTCCACAACTTAGTGAGACCCTGCTTCAAAAAAAAAAATAGGGCTGAGGGTGTAGCTCGGTGGTAGAATGCCCCTGGGTTCAATCCCCAGTACCGCAAAACAAACAAAAAACTAGGCAGAAATGTTTTCCTTTGGTACTCTTTTATGACCTTCTAATGAAAGGCAAAAAACCCACTTTTTGGTAGGTAGAGACTTTAGAGAAATTGATAAATTGGATATAGAGTGTCTGTGGGTTTTCTCCTTTCAAATAGCAACTGTCTCAAGCAGCAAGTTGGAACTTTGGGTTGCCTTCTGCAATTCTTGGGGTGAGAGGCTTATACTCTGAATTTCAGGTGGGTTTGATAATAGAGTTTAAATATGAAAGAATTTAACATGACGAGGTCCTTCCCACCTGCAGGCAGGCCTAGGTTTTCCTAAGGAAGTGGGTTAGATCTGGTCAACCATTTAAGCAATGACTAATTCAGGGTTCCAGAGTTCTGCACCAGTGATGCATGGAAGGCAAAGCTTCTGTCTCAAACAGTGGCCTGGCTAGTCCTGGTCAAGAGGAGGAACCTGGTCTGCAGATGGAAGACAACAAAATGTAGGTCAGTCTTGCACAGATGAAGGAGTGGACCCTCCTTTAGTGTGACTGAAGTCACATTAATTCGTCTCAAAATCTTATTTTGGTTGCCTTATTTTTTATCTTGAGTAATTTCATTTGAGCAGATTTTCGCTGCCATCAAACAACCCTGGCCTTTAAAGAGAACACATGTAAAAATGGATAACCTGCTTCACTGGACTGAGGTGACTCCCATAGTCTTCTTCCGCTTCATTTAAAAATGAATTTGCGAGCCAGGTGTGGTGGCGAACGCTTGTAATCCCAGCATTTGGGAGGCTGAGACCTGAGGATCTGGGTTCTCGGCCAGCCTCAGCTACCTAGTGAGGCACTCCACAGCTTAGTGAGACTCTGTTTCAAAATAAAGAACAAAAAAATAGAGCTGGGGGTATAGCTTGGAGGTAGAATGCCCCTGAGTTCAATCCCCAGTACCGCAAAAACAAAACAAAACAAAAAATTTGCAATTTTAGGAAGCAGTAATTGAGAATTGACAGGAATTGCCATTCTGCAGTGCCCCTTAAGATCTTTAGATAATGCTTCAGTTGGATTATAATAGGTAGTAGGGACGTTTTACTTTCTTTTTTTTTTTTTTTTTTTTTTGCGGTACTGGGGATTGAACTCAGGGGCATTCTACCTCCGAGCTACGCCCCCAGCCCTATTTTTTATTCTTTATTTTGAAACCGAGTCTCACTAAGTTGCGGAGTGCCTCACTAGGTAGCTGAGGCTGGCCGGGAACCCAGATCCTCCGGTCTCAGCCTCCCGAATGCTGGGATTACAAGCGTGCGCCACCACGCCCGGCTGACGTTTTACTTTCTAATACTTGTTCAGTTTCCCACAGTATCTATATCCCAATATAGATATTGGAATAATCACTTATGTAGAAGGAGATTTAGAGAAATGCAATGAGATCTATTAAAACAAACCTATTTGATTGCCATGGCTACAAGGGATCCTAGCACCAAATGTATATCTAGTTCAAGAGAAAGAGGCATGTGATGGATTAATGGCTTGCCTGGGAGAGGGATGGGAATGATGGTGTATTCATATGCTTTTTCTTTACAAGACTGTGACTCTTTGGGAATAGGAAAGATATCCTAATCATCTAGTCTAGTATAACTGGTACAGCATAGGTACTCAAAACATTTGGTAACTTAATTAGTATTTAGTTATATAAACTTGCCTGGAATTTGTAAAGTCCATTATCTATGACAGTGAACTATGATGTGTTCCTTGTTGGTTGGGTAGAGGCAAGATATTGGTAAGGTGCTGGTGAGAATTGAACAGTATATAGCTAATGGATAAGTTAAAGTCTAGGGAGTGAAATGAAATGGTTTGTTATAACTTTAGATTTAAAGGACTTGGAATGTACACATTAACTGCTGAATTTAAGCTATTTTCTTGTGGAGTAGTTTGAAGAGATGCTTTCTTGACTTGAGGGTACCTTTCTCTCTCCTCTTTTCTGTTAATCATTGTGCCTGGATTATAGTTCTTCATTTCTTCCCTCTCCTAAATTTCTAAGTTTCAGTATTAATAATCATAATTAATTTATTCAACAAATGTCTGAGTGCCAAGTATATGTCAGGAACTGGTGATATAACAGTGAACAAAACAGACTAACATTACCATTCCTACCAGAATGATAATACTAATGGTGGTGATAATGATGATAAATACGATTATGATAGTTAACATGTATTGAGCATTTGCTTTGTGCCAGACACTGTTCAAAGTGCTTTACATTTGGTTCAAAGTGCATTTCTTGCTGAAGCAACAGAGCACTCCTATGAGGTTGTTTTCTTAACATCCTCAAGGAATAGAGGTTAAGGTTATGGCCTGAAGGTTGCTTGAGTTGTCTTTTGCAGAGTCAGATTTCAAATGTAAATCTCAGTAATCGTCTCCTCCTCTTTCTCTTCCTCTTCTTCTTCTCCCTCCTCTTCCTTCTCCTCCTCCTCCTCCTCCTCCTCCTCCTCCTCCTCCTCCTCCTCCTCCTCTTCCTCCTCTTTCTCCTCCCTCCTCTTACCCCCAGGGATACTCTATCACTGAACTACATGCCCAGTCCTTTTTATTTTTTATTTTGAGACAGGGTCTTGTAAATTTCCCAGACTTGGCTCAAACTTGCAATTTTCTTGCCTCAGCCTCCTGAGTTGCTGGGATTACAGATATGTGTCACTATACCTGGCTAGTCATTTTATTTTCCATTATATTTGGAAGTAGTATCAACAAATAAATTCTAAGGAGAGGTAACTAAATTGTATATCATATTTAAAAAACAAAGCATTTCAAAAGATCTTTAGCAGTTGTAGAAAGGTAGATTATAGTAATGAAATAAGCCTATATTAATTACTCAGCTATATGACCCCATTTTTTTATTTGCGGGTCATTTTTTTTGGAAAGATGTATGAGTTTATATCCTTAGTTAATTCTTTGGAGTACATGTGTTGATGATTATTAATATTGTGGACTATGAAGACTGAGACTCTGCTGTGGAGTGGAGCAGAGGACCCTGAGTTGGCTTTCCAGACCAACTTGAATTTGAATTACTGTTTAAGAACTTTCAGACCACATGGCTTTGGGTAAGTTACTTATTTCTTCTGCTAGCTTGGTAGAGTAATTCCTATCAAACAGAAAATAAGCTTGCCACAAAGCATGGGCCTTTATCCCATTATTGGAATGCACATTCTTTCACAGTGTTAAAAAAATGATAAAAATGTCTTGAATTTTAGGAAAGGAGTTGAATGTGGGAGGTCCCCTTGCTTTGCATGGGGACTCCATTAGCTGAGGAAGAGGAGAGGGCTTCCATAGTATTTAGAGAAAACCCCAAGGTTCTAAGGTCCAGCAGATTTGCAGTCCTGTGTGTCTTATGGACTGAATGTGTAAAGTAGATCTGGTCTTACCTTCTCATAGGAGGGGATTGTGGGCAGTGACTTCCACTCTAAAGCTTCCTTGCTGCGATTTGCCGTCCTAGGATGAGAGGTTGACATTATGGGAGATCATAAGAAAAGGTTGGAGAAAAGTTTGGGGAATGTATTTTAGGGTGTAGGGATGCAGGATGAACTTGAGTGGGAAGATAATGGAGCGGGGGAGGCCAGCTCTTGTAATTGCAAGGACATCAAGTCGAGGATACAAACAAGCATGGGTTGAGAAGGAAAGGGAATGGAAGAGAGCTGAGACAGGGAAGAGTTGGCAATGTCAAGGTGATTCTGGTTTTTGAGACTGGCTAGATGACATTAACCATGGCTAGAAATGCAGTCTCTAGAAAGGAAAGTGAAGTAATGGAGGGTAATGTGGGGGGGGGTAGTAAATTAGTTCTCTTGAGTTTGAGGTAAGAGCTTGACATTCAAATTCAAAGAGCTTATAAGCTATTTGCATGGAATGTAGGTGAGAGATCATTATCTTATGTTTTATACTAACCTAGAGAGTGTCAAAAGTCAGAGGTGACCTCCATGGAAAGGGAAAGTCCTAAACATGCCCCTGCTGCTTTGCTCTAACTAGTGCCCTTCCCCATCCTCCAGAACTTGCTGTGGCTCCCACTGAGCTGGCATCAAAGCAGACATTTTTCCCTCTAGTTTTGTGATTGAAGTTGACCAGTTGTCCCAATATACTTCAGTGCTCTCTTCCCTTCCTCCTCTCCTTTATTACCTGTGTTCTCCAAATGCCATGTCCTTGTCTGAGGTCCCTCCAACTTGCAGCTTGTCACCCTTTTCTTCTTTCCTTGAGGAATTTCGGGAATTCTACATTCCCAGTTTAGAAGGTAGCAAGATGCTGAGTTCCATTAACAGTTCTCATATGAGCCTCATATGTGTATGAAATGAGTGAGTGAGGCATGCTTGGGAGATAATATGGAGGAGGGAGAGGCGAATATCAGGAATGTTCTTAGCACTGGGACACCAGTGTGCCCAACCTGGTCTTTGGCAAGTCAGTAAGCAGCTTTCCTGCCAAATCTGTGACTTGCCGGAAGTATGAATCCATCTGTTTATATAAACATATACTCATTGACATGACTTTGCTTTCCAGTACATTGTTTAGGTATTCAGTTATCTAAGACTGAGTTATATAGAATTGAGGTTGGATGATTTTATATGCAGTGACTTTCTTTGCTGGGGTTGTTGACCTCATTTTTTCGAATCGTTCATATTATGCCTCTTAAAAATTTTACTACATGTGAATTTTAGGGGTATCCTTTTGCAGATCTTCATATTAATATTTTTTTAAAACTTCAAAGGTGAAAAATAAAGGTATTTTTAGAAAGTATTTATTTATATCAACTAATTATACTTGGGAGATATACCAGCAAAGCTTGATAATATTGTATATATGTTTTACTTAAGCATTGGGTTTGTTTAAGCATGATTGCTAGGTCATGTTTAGTAGAAACATGTTCCTTAATGTAGAGTGGAGAAGCCTCTAATTTGGCCCTTTAAGACAAAATTTAAAGTGAAAACATAATTTTCTTTGTTTTGTTTCACAAAAATGTTAGCTTTCCAGTACCTCTTGTTTCAAACAGTTTTTCTACATGCGTTCTTTAAAAATAATGAATTGGAATTGTGCAGGTATATGCAGATACCAGTAGCAGTTTTCAGTGATCGGTATTGACTAGGAAGCAAATTTATTGTAGCTTAGAGTGAAATCTCTCAAAATATAATCATGGTTGTAAGAGACCCACAGGTCACCATGCAAATATGGGATATGCTCCTGTTGGAGGGAACCAAGTCCAGAAGAAAGATAGCGAGGGGCCTGTTGGTGAAGAATTGCGGGGAGCCTGAGGTATCCCTCTACTTGCAGGCTAATAAGTTAGCCTCGTACCCCTGCATGGATGATGGCAGAGGACAACTTCGTGGTCAGAGACAAAGGACTTTGGTACTCACAGCACAGTAGGTAGCATGAGCTTCATGTTGAGCACCTCTGTTTGCATAACACACTCCCTCTCCCATCCAGGGGGGCTCACAGTTGCCTATACTGTGAGTGTGTGAGTGTGTACCACAGATGAGGAAATATGAGGGTAGAAGACCTCAGTGTGTGTGTGTGTGTGTGTGTGTGTGTGTGTGTGATGGGGTATTGCTTTGAACCCAAGGCTGGGCTCCCGTGATGATTCCACCTGTCTCCTGAGTAGCTGGGACTATAGGCATGCGTCATCATGCCTGGCTAGGAAACCCCAATCTTTCATAGAAAGTCAGCTAGTAAATTTGCCCAGCCTTTGCCTTGAGGGAAGACGTTATCTTTATGCTGGATAGGAAACAAATGTTCTCTTTGTGTGTGTGTGTGTGTGTGTGTGTGTGTGTGTGTGTGTGTGTGTGCTGTCTACTTTACATATGTCTTTGAAAAAGTATTTCTGAACAAAAGCTTTCAGTGCCTTTGCTCATGATGTATGCAGAAATGGGAGAGACTTCTAGAGAATTGCTTCCCTATCCTGTTTTCTCTGTTACTAAAACTCACTAGTTTGACAAGGCAGAACATTTCCCTTGTATCTCTGTGGAGTGCTTGAGCTTCACATTGGATCCCTATTTTCTTTTTGCTTGAAGAACAGAAAGACCTGTACTTAAGTGCTTAGTTCAGTTCCCCTCCTCCCCACCCTGCACCCCATCACCTGGGATCAAACCCAGGGCTTTGCACATGTTAGGTAAGTACTCTGCCACTGAGCTATACCCCCAGCCCAGGTGCTTACCGTGGAATGGATAATGCCCTCTGGGTGGGTCGGGGGGCATTTAATATTTTGCTAAATGTATGAAAGTGGATAGTATAGTAGGCTTGCCTTTAATGAAACATTTAAGAGTTCTGTTTTGGGTTTAGAATGCCCCACTACTCCCAAAGCTCATGAGTTGAAAGCACGGTTCAGAGATGGGGCACAGCTGGAAGAGCTGGGTCACTGGGGGCATCCTTTTGGAACTTTATATGTCCCTAGTCCTCTCTTCACTCTCCCTCCTTGTGGACACCATGACGTGGCTTTTCTCCATCACGTACCTGCCGCTGTGTTTTCTGCTTGGAGTCAGCCGACTGTGGACTGATCCTCTGTAATCGTGAGTCCAAACAACCCTTTTCTCCCCGAAGCTGTTCTTGCGAAGTATTTTGGTCACAGCAGTGAAAAAGGTGACTCATGCATTAAGTTTGGCCTGGTACATTAATTAGTCTCAGTTGGTGTGAAGACCCCCCCCCCCACACCTCCAGAAAGAACGCACTCCCTACACATCCCTGCTTGTCCTGGCTGTGATCCCAATCGGATGATTCCAACTCAGTAGGAACTGTTCCTTCCTCGTCTGGCGCTGGGCGAGCACAGGCCCTCACTTCTTTTTCATTTACGCACTGATCGTAACCTTCTTTGGTTCATTTTAATGCTCTCACTTGCTTCGTTTTAGAATCATACCTAAGCTCCCTTAGTTTCATTTTGAGATTGCCGACACAGTTTTTGAGAATGCTCATATAATGTCTACTGCATACGAACGGGCCCTGCCCTCGAGCCTCAAGGTAAGAAAACGCAAGGTTGTTATTTCAAAGATTTGACTCTAAGGTCTTGTTTTGATTTTCATGGGTTTTGATAGTATTACTGGAATATAGTCTGAAAAGAGCGTGTTTTTTATACTCAAGGAATGCTTTTTTTTTTTTTTTTAAGGTAAGTGGGGTCTTATAATAGGAAGAGATAAGAAAAATTTTGAGAGGAGAATCAAAGGATCTAACTACTGTTTGGGTTATTGGATTGGGAAAACTCAGGCAGAAGGAAGGCTTTTGCTTTCTTTTGGTTTTTGTTTCCATGGCTGGTACCAGTGATACTCAGTTTGTTTCTGTCCACAAGGACAAGGACTACATTTTGTTGTCATGTCCTCAGTACAGTGCTCAGAACATATTAGGCTCTCAGTAAATACTTGTTGAATGACATCTGGAGTTAATATCTCCTCTATAAAAATTGTGGAGGAAATGTACTGCATATAAAAAAGAGTGGAAATGTAGGTGTACAATAGATCATTCTTTGGAACAGGATGGACAAACTATAGCCCATGGGCCAAATCTAGCTGCCACCTGTTTTTGTAAATAAAGCTGTGTTGGAGCATGGCCACACCTATTTGTTTAGTTGTTGTTTCTGGCTGCTTCTACTTAGTACTGAATAGCTGCAGCAGACACCATGTGTCTTGAAGTCTGAAATATTACCTGGCTTGTTACTGCAACAGTCCCAAACCTTGCTGGATTGCTGTTTTCCTAGAGTAGACAGTTGAATTACCACTGATGCCGATGATATCTCTAAATGGGGGAATGTGGAGATAGCAGGAGTGAGGGGGATTTGGAGAAGATGTTTACCTTTCAGGATCAGAAGAGAAGGAAGCCGGTGAAAGGGAGGGAAGGAGGGAGAGAGAGCGAGAGAGCAAGCAGAGTACTGAGTAATATCATGGAATTTGAGGGAGGCTGGAAGTGTTTTTGCCATTAATAATACTTCGAACATTCTTAATGTACAAGCCATTACATCCTCTCATTCCAGAACATTTATTTTCTTTTCTTCTCATTTTTTTTTGTTGTTGTTGTTTTGTTTTTGGTACTGGAGGCTAAACTCAGGGACATTCTACCTCCAAGCTACACCCTCAACTCTATTTTATTTTTTATTTTGAAATAGGGTTTCTCTCAGTTGCTGAGGGTCTCATTAATTTGCTGAGACTGGCCTTGAACCTGCAATTCTTCTGTCTCAGCCTTTCAAGTACGGGGATTAGAGGTGTGCACCAATACACCTGGCTAGTTCCATAACATTTCTTATCATCCAGACTACAAACTACATAGTCATGAAGCAGTTATTCCCATTCTCCCTTTCCCTAGCCCTGGCTGCATTCAAGCTATGTGAATTTCCCTGTTCTAAATATTTCATATAAATGGACCATGCAATATACGGCCTTTTGTGTCTGCTTTCTTTCACTAAGTGTAATTGTCTTACTTTGTATTCTGTTGCTATGACAGAACACCTGAGACTGGGTTATTTGTCATGAAAAGAGGTTTATTTTGGCTCACAGACTTGGAGGCTCTTGGCCACATCTGTTGCGGGTCTGGTGCTGCTGATGCTGCTTCATTTCCTGGTGGAAAGCGGAAGGGAAATGGGCCCATGTAGATAGGAGCGATCACATGGCCGTAGAGGATGCAAGATACAGTCAAAGAAGCTGAATTTCTTTCTCATGACCTGTTCTCATGGTAACTGAGCTAGTCCCGGAGGATGAGAATTCACTGCTGCAAGTTTTTGTGGGGACAAACCATATTCAAGGTGTAATGTTTTCAAGGTTCATCCATGGCATAACGTATTATTAAAACTTCATTCTTTATTATGGCCGAATGATATTCCATTGTATGGATATGCTACATTTTGTTCATCCAGTCACCTGTTGATGGAAATTTCGGTTGTTTTCACCTTTTGGATTATGTGAAAAATGCTACAGTGAACTTTGGTGTACAAGTATCCGAACACCTGTTTGCATTTCTTTTGAGTGCCCAAGGAGTTTTTAGGACAGAGTTTTCAGAAGAAGGACTTAGTATTGCAAATGCTTCAAGGGAGGTAAGGAAGAATTAGCACTGCAAAAGGGCTTTTGATTTTGGCTACCAAGAACTTATTTGGTGGCCTTCAATACAGGAAGAAGGGAATGGCAATCAGATTACAGAGGTATCACAAGCAGGTGTCTATTAGGTTTGTAAAGTTTGGCTGAGAAGAGATAGACAGTTTCGCACCTCTTGGGGCATCCAGGTCTGGGAAAAGGTTTTTTGTTTGTTTGTTTGTTTGTTTGTTTTATTCATGTCAGAGCTAGACCAGCTTCTTGGCACTCAGAGAAGTCAACAGGGGAGAGGACTATGTGGTTATGGAGGAAGCTGATGGGGGGAGGGGCCTGAGGTGGGCAGAGCACTCACCCTGGATGGGTGCTGGAGCTGCAGAGGTGCCGTCTCCCTGCGGCTGTGCTGCCCTGGTGGGAGCGTTTCTGCAGCGTGATTTCGGACACTGTTTCCCATTGTGGAGCCTCTCAACGGCAGCTTCTTCAGTCTGTACGGTAGCATTTGTAGATTTGGCTCTCCAGGGAAGATCTATAACTGAAGCAGGATGGAAAGTGATAGTATGTGATGATGATGATGATGATGATGATGATGATGTGTGTGTGTGTGTGTGTGCGCGCGCACGCGCGTGTACACGGGGGCAGCTGGAAGGGAGATGACAAGCCGGTTTTGAAGTCCTCTAACAAACATGGTGAGCGTGCGTAGGTCACACCGGCGAAGTTGTGATTTGATCGGTGTGGGTAAGTAAGTTCCACGGGTAGAAAGTGCCCAGAGTATGGTTCCATGTCTCCTACATGGCACTGGGAGTTGAGGAGCAGATGTTTCCTGCTGTATCCCTCTTTTGGGTCTGGGAGAAAGACTGAGTAGGAATCCCAAACATCAGTAGCTCCCAGATTTTTACACAGACTGGTAAAAACTTGAGGTTGGTATATGGTAGCCAGGTTTTTATGTTGAAAGTAAGAACTTCAAGTAGAGCAAATTATTGCCTATCACAGTCATTTAATTAAAACAAAAACCATTTTGCACACTAAAATGTAAGAAAAACATGCTCTCAGAATGAAGAACTATAGCCAAATTCTACTTTTAGCTGTATGAACTACTTTAATATCTTAGGTTTTTCTCATTTGGCTTAAAGAACGGTTAAATATGTCATGGGTTGGCATTAGTCCACAGACTACATTTAGGAACTACCATTGAATACTACTTGAAAATTTTCACTTGGCTGATTCTCCGAATTCAAATATGAATTTCTTGGGGATAGGGATCTTATATCTTTGGTGACATTTTTCAGACTCCAAGGTAGGACACATGACCTCATGTATATCTGACCTGTCGTGGGGCTGAGTATTGGCTACCAGCCCTGTCTGGAACAGTACTGTACCTTAAGATATTTCGTCTGTCCTGGTACCCATTTGACATTGAGCTCCATAAAGGTCCTTGGGGAGCCTTAGTTGGTGGTTTGAGATTGCATTTCTGACTTCCTTTGCCGTGCTGGGCAGACTCCAGAGGCGATGTTCATGCCTCATAAAGAATTCCAGCAAAGCTAGTAGAGTCAGAATCCCCATGGAATCCTTCCAGCTCTGTTTTCGCACTGTACTCTGAGTATACTTGGAAGGAATATTCAAATCACTGTTGTGTTGTTTTAATTTTAACTCGAAACTGAAATCAAGTTTTGGGGCATTTTTGGGCAGTGACAGATTTTTGTATTTTCAAGCAGGCACACTCTTTCTTGTCACCTTTCTTTGTGATGTTGACTTAGACATCCAGTTGGTTTTCTGAGTCGGTGAACTCTGGGTATATGGCAGTGGGGCAGTATGCCGGGAGCCATGTTAAATGTGTTGAGTGAGTTTCCCTAAGTGGATGGGAAGATTTTTGGCCAGGTGGTTGGAAGGTTGTTTTGAGGTGATGATTTTGCATATTGGATTTTTGCACAGTTTTGCTTGCCTGCTTGCCTCCCTCCCTCCCTCCCTCCCTTCCTTCTTTCTTTATGATATTGGGGATTAAACCCAGGATTTTGCATATGCTAGGCAATTGCTTGACCATTGAGCTATATCCATAGCCTTTTTTTTGTTTGTTTTTGTTTTTATTTTGAGACAGTGTCTTGCTAAGTTGCCCAGTTTGGCCTGGGACTTGTGATTCTCTTGCCTCAGCTCCCAAATAGCTGGGATTATAGGAGTGTGTTACCATGCCTTGCTTTTCTGTCTTTAATTTTAAAATGGAAAAACAGGAATTGAGCAAGTATTGAAGTTCCTCTGTTTTTTGTTTTTTTTTTCAACTTTTTCTTAGACTACAGTGGTTTTTAAATTTTACCTCTCATCCATTTTGCTATTTTGACTAGTTGGGAAAGTTTTGAATTATTTCAATTTTTATAGTATTTTCCTTCCATTGAGTTGTCTTTTCAACCTTTCTGATGTTGGACGTATAGGCTTCAACATATTTCAGCATAATGAAAAGTTTATACTGTTGGCAGACTACTGTTATGGAGATTTTGATTTTAATTGCTAACAACGAGAGTGCTTTAAAAGAAATTCTTTTATCTAGTTCAGGCAAGTGATTGGGAGCTCAATCATAGAAATCATAGAAAGTTCATTATATAGGGTACAGCAATTGTAGAGGATTAGGGTTGGGTCCAGGAAATCTGAAATTACTGTTGAGCTCTTTGAGGACTGTATGCCACCTAACCTTTATGGACTTTGATTTTTTTCCTCTTTAAATCTGCAGTTCAGGAAATAGATACAAATATTTATAAAGGCTAAAAGCATCCAAATTATCCTTTAGCTTTCCTAAGTTAAAGTTTACAGCATGTATACCGGAACCTAGAATTTAGCGGGACATTGACTCATGTGGACAATGTTTAATGGTTGGATTTTGGGAAAGATGTCAGGCGTTAACCTGCTAGAGGGACTCTGAAGAGGGCTCTTCGCGGGCAGCTGATGAAGACTGTCATGGATGAGGCAGCAGGGATGTTCCAGAACGTCTTGGGGTGAGGCTGCCCCTCTGGGGGTAAGAGAAGGGGTGAGCCTTAAGGTTTCTGAAGTCGAGGCGCATGCAGAACAGCCAGGTGGCAGTTTAGTCCTCCTCAGGCTGAACAAACAAGTATGCTTTGAAAGGTTACCTTTATAACTCAACGGTTTCTGTTTTCTCTTTAATTGCAGTAAGGTTGTGTTAGTAGGCAAACATTTTTGTCAGGAATGATGTGGGCAAAAGACCCATTTCTGCTCTTTGAATCTTTACCTTGAATGGGAGCGAAATGTGTTCCTAAAACAAACAAAGGCAGAGGAGAGTCAGGTGGACTTGAGTTTGATTCCTGACCTTAGTACTTCCTGGGTGCCATGAGCGAGCTTCTGAATCTCTCTGCACCACCCTTATCTGTACCAGGAAGTAAAAACAAAAGAGCCTTGCACAATAGCATTTAGGAAAGGGGGGCACCATTATCATATCACTTTGGTTTTTCCGTGATCAGACTGGTTGCCGGTGACATTTACCTCCCAATGGGCTGATGACTGATCTGCA
>PVLC010010544.1:27334-50156 GCA_004027655.1 Graphiurus murinus | reverse complement strand
TGCCCCCCCCCCCCGGTCCAACCTCTTCAGTTAAATCAACTTCTTTGCTTTCGAGGGTCTCTCCTTTTTCATCTGGAGACCCTCTTATGCCACATCTTCTCCCTAGCATCCGCATATTAGGGAGAACATATGCTTCTTTACTCTTTATGACTGGCTAATCTCACTTAACATAATGTTTTCCAGTTGCATCCATTTCCCTGCAAATAACATGATTTTGTTCTTCTTTATGGCTGAGTAAAATTCCATTGTGTACATATCCCATAGTTTTGTAATTCATTCATCTGTTGATGGACATCTTGGCTGCTTCCATAGTTTGTCTATTGTGAATTGTGTAGCTATAAACATAGATACACATATGTCGGTCTGATAGTTTGGTTTCCATTCTTTTGGGTAGATACACATAAGTCGTATTGCTAGATCATATGGTAGGTTCATTCCCATACATCTGAGGATCCTCCATACTGTTTTCCAAAGTGGTTGGACTAGTTTGCAATCCCACCAACAATGTATTAGAGTTCCCACTTCTCCACATCCTCGCCAGCAGTTATTGTTGTTCATGTTTTTTATGATTGCCATTCTGATTGGAGTTAGGTAAAATCTCAAGGTAGTTTTGATTTCCATCTCTCTGATTGCTAATGATGTGGAACATTTCCTCATACATTTATTGGTCATTTGTATTTGTTCTCTTGTGAAGTATCTGTTTAGATCCTTTGCCCATTTTTGATTGGGTTATTTGCTTTCTTAGCTGTGATTTTCTTGAGTTCTTTGTATACCCTAGATATTAGACCTCTATCCGAAGAGTAACTGGCAAAAATCTTCTCCCACTCTGTAGGCTTTCTGTTTAGGTTCTTGATAGTTATCTTTGCTGCCCAGAAGCTCTTTGGTTTAATGCAACCCACATATTGATCGTCCTTTGAGTTGCTTGTGCTTTTGAGGTCTTGTTGAGAAAGTTTTTACCTGTGCCTATGTGTTCAAGTGTTGGTCCTATGCCCTCTTCAAGTAGGTGCAAGGTCTCTGGCCTAACTTCCAGGTCTTTGATCCACATTGAGTTGACTCTTGTGCAGAGTGAGAAAGTGGGGTTTATTTCCATTTTCCTGCATATTGTTAACCAGTTTTGCCAACACCATTTGTTAAAGAGGCTATCCTTTTTCCAGTGTATACTTTTGGTTCCTTTGTCAAAAATCAGTTGACTGTAAGTCTGTGAGTCTGTTTCTGAGTCTTCTATTCTGCTCCATTGGTCTGTGTGTCTGTTTTTGTGCCAATACCAAGCTGTTTTTATTACTGTGGCTTTATAGTAGAGTTTGAAGTCAGGTATTGTGATACCTCCTGCATGGTTCTTGTTGCTAAGAACTACTTTGGCTATCATGGGCTTTTTGTTTTTCCAAATGAATTTAAGGACTGATTTTTCTATGTCTGTGAGGAGCGCTCTTGGTAATTTCATGAGTATTGTATTGAATCTGTAGATCAGTTTTGGGAGGATGGCCATTTTGATTATATTTATTCTGCCTATCCAAGAGCATGGTAGATCCTTCCATCTTCTAAGGTCTTCATCGATTTCTTTCTTCAACTTTTTATAGTTTTCCTTATAGAGGTCTTTTACCTCCTTGGTTAGGTTTATCCCTAAGTATTTTAATTTTGGGGGGTGCTATTGTGAGTGTAATTGTTTTCTGGATTTCTTTTTCAGTGGTTTTATGGTTGGCATACAGGAAAGCTTCTGATTTTTCAAGATTGATTTTGTATCCTGAATTTGTTGATCAGTTCTATAAGTTTTTTGGTTGAGTTTATTGGGTCTTCTAAGTATAATATCATGTCATCTGCAAAAAGGGATAGTTTTAGTTCTTCTTTCCCTGTTTTTACCCCTTTGATTTCCTTCTCTTGCCTTATTGCTCTGACTAGAGTCTCAAGTACTATATTGAACAGAAGAGGTGATAATGGACATCCTTGTCTTGTTCCTGTTTTTACTGGGAATTCTTGCAGTTTCTCTCCATTTAATATGAGATTGGCCGTGGGCTTATTGTATATTGCCTTTATGATTTTGAGGTATGTTCCTTCTATTCAGATTCTCTGTAGTGCTTTTAGCATGAATGGGTGTTGTATCTTATCAAATGCTTTTTCAGCATCAATTGAGATAATCATGTGATTTTTGTCTTTGATTCTGTTTATGTGGTGAATTACATGGATTATTTTTTGTATGTTGAACCAGCCTTGCATCCCTGGGATGAACCCGACATGGTCATGGTGTATAATTTTCTTGATGTGATTTTGAATGCACATTGCTAGTATCTTGTTTAGTAGCTTTGCATCTAAATTCATCAATGATATAGGCCTATAGTTTTCTCTTCTTGAGCTGTCTTTATTTGGCTTTGGTGTTCATGTGATCTTGGCTTCATAGAATGTGTTTGAGAGGGTCCCGTTTCTTTCTATTTCATGGAATAGCTTGAGGAGTATTGGGATTAGTTCTTCTATAAATGTTTTATAAAAGTCACTTGGAAAACCATCTGGCCCTGGGCTTTTGTTTGATGGTAAACTATTGCTGTTTCTATCTCTTTGATTGTTATTGGATGATTTAAGTGTTTGATATCATCTTGACTCAATTTCAGAAGGTTACATATGTCTAGAAATTTGTCAATTTCTTCTATATTTTCCATTTTGTTGGAGTATAGGTTTTCAAAATAGTTTCTCATTATCCTCTGTATTTCCATACTGTCAGTGGTAATATCACCCTTTTCATTTCTTATTTTGGTAATTTGGGTTGATTCTCTCTTTCTTTTGGTTAGGTTGGCCAATGGTTTATCTATCTTGTTTATTTTTTCAAGAAACCAGCTTTTGGTTTTGTTGATCTTCTGTATTGTTTTTTTATTCTCTATTTCATTAATTTCTCCTCTGATTTTCATGATTTCTCATCTTCTGTTGGCTTTGGGGTTAGACTGTTCTTGTTTTTCAAGGGCTTTGAGCTGTGTCATTAGGTTATTTATTTGGTGAGTTTCCATTCTTCTTATGTGGGCACTCAGTGCTATAAATTTTCCTCTTAGTACTGCCTTCAAGGTGTCCCAGAGGTTTTGATATGTTGTGTCTCTGTTTTCATTGGTTTCTAGGAATTTTTAAATTTCTCCCCTTGTTTCCTCTATGACCCACTCTTCATTCAGCAATGTAGTGTTCAGTCTCCATGCATTTACACAGTTACTTTGGGTCTTCTTGGAGTTTATTTCTAGTTTCACTCCATTGTGGTCTGAAAAGATGCAGGGAATTATGTTACATTTTTTGAATTTGCCAGTGCTCACTTTATGGCCCACAATGTGGTCTATTTTAGAGAAGCTTCCATGTGGGGCTGAGAAAAATGTGAATTCAGCTGCAGTTGGGTGGAGGAGTCTACACGTGTCTGATAGGTCCATTTGGTTTATGGTATTCTTTAGGTCTGAGGCATCTCTGCTGACCTTTTGTTTAGAAGAACGATCTAGAGATGTAAGAGGAGTATTGAAGTCTCCTAGTATTAGTGTATTGGGATCTATGTGTGTCTTTATATCATGCAGAGTTTGTTTTATGAAAGTGGCTGCACCTATGTTTGGGGCATAGATGTTGACAATTGTTATTTCCTCTTGCTGGATTGTTCCTTTTACTAGTAAAAAATGACCTGCTTTGTCTCTTCTGATAAGCTTAGGCTTGAAGTCTAATTTATCTGATATCATGGTTGCTACTCCTGCTTGCCTTTGAGGTCCATTGGCATGGATTACCTTACTCCAGCCCTTCACCTTTAGTTTGTGGGAATCTTTGCTTGTAAGGTGTGTTTCTTGTAGGCAGCAAATAGAAGGATTCTGGGTTTTGTTCCATTTTCCCACCTTGTGCCTTTTTATTGGGGAATTGAGACCATTTATATTTAGTGTGACTATTGAGAGATGATTTTTGATTCCTAACATTTTGAGTTTTGACTTCTGTTTGCGGTAGTGCTTGTTCTTCTTTGCTTAGTTTTTTGCTTCCTAGAAATTATTGTTTCTCTGGATCTGACGTTTACTCATTAGTTCTTCTTTGTAGTTAATCTCTTTAAGTATTTTCTCTAGTGCTGGTTTGGAAGACATAAATTCTTTCAATTTCTGTTTGTCGTGAAAGGTTTTTATATCCTCGTCAATTTTAAGAGAGAGTTTTGCTGGGTATGAGAATATTGGCTCCAAGTTATTTTCTTTCAGAGTTTGGAATATGTTACTCTACCCTCTCCTGGCTTTCATGACTTGATTTGGGAAGTCTGAAGTGATTCTAATCTGTTTGCCTCTGTATGTCACTTGGCCTTTTACTTTCGTTGCCTTTAATATTCTCTCCTTAGCCTCTATATTAGTCAACTTGATTATTATGTGGCGTGGCGAACCTCTTCTTTGGTCTTGTCTTGAGGGAGTTCTGTATGTTTCCTGTACCTGTGTGTCGACTTCTCTTTCTATGTTTGGAAAATTCTCTGATATTATTTCTTTGAAGAGATTGTTTATTCCATAAGTTTCAACTTCTAATCCTTCTTCTATGCCTATTATTCTCAGATTATCTCTTTTAAAATTGGCCCAGATCTCTTCCATGTCCAATTCATATTGTCGTATTTTTTTTTTCTAAGTTACGCACTATAGATTCATTTTTGGAGTGGTCATCCTCTAGGAGTGATATTCTATTTTCCATGTGATCTAATCTTCTGTTTATAGTTTGTATTGAGGCCTTTATTTCGATTATTTAATCTTTCACTTCCTTTAATGCTTCTCTTTGGCTTCTTTTCAGGTTGTTGAATTCTTTGTTTATTTGTTCCTTTATTTCTTCCTTTAATTCTTTCCAATTTTCTCTGCTTTCTTTCTGAAAATTCTGTATTGTTTCTAGTATTAGAGATCTGAATTGTTCTTCTGTTAATCTCTGCCATTCTGGGTTGGTGAGATCTGTTATTTAGGGGTTGTGGTAGCTCATTGTTTCTTTGTTATTTTTCCTTCCCATGGTTCCCTTGCTCTTGAGTTTATATCCGTCAGGAGAATCTGGTAGTGAATATAGAGTTTTAAGTGTGGAAGTATGAGATGGCCTTGGTATGAGACAGGAAAAAAAGGAAAAGTAAAGAGAGAAGGTAAAGTGTTGAGGAGAGGAATATAGATGGGGGGAGAGTTTGTAAAAGGGATAAGGAGGAGATTCAACAACCTAAGCAAGTAATTACAAAGCAAGTAATCATCCAAACAAAAAATAAAAAAATCAAGGCAATACAAACAAAAACAGGGTAAAAACAGATAAAACTTAATACTAAAAAAACAAAAAAACAAACAAAAAAACCAAAGAACACAAAACAGAACAAAAAAAAAATACAAAAAAGACCCCAAATTCTAAAAACAGCAACCAGACACTAAAACAGACACTGCTAGTTCATAAGTATCAAGCTTAAATTTTTGTGTCTCTGGGATTTTAATTTTCTCTGTCATTGTAGGCAGGAGGTTTTGTTGGTGTTAGCTTATGTCTCTGGGCTCTCCACAGGGCCTGGTTGCGTCTCCTGCCTTTGCTGTTGGCAGGTGTGCAGTCTAAATGCTGGGTCTTTCCAGGTGCTCTGTGTGCACTGGGTTCTTCCACCCTTATGTTCCTAAGCTCTAGAAGGGCGGGTGTTTGAGTCTATCCCTTGTATAGTGTTCCCCGCACCTTGGAGGTGCCGACTTATGGATGTGTGCTGTTCCGTCTGTTCCTCCTCCGGTCCGCTGGGGGCCCAAGAGATCACTGACCATCTGGATAGCTGGCAGGAAGTTGGCTGGGTGGGGCTGGTGGCAAGATGGCCACCGGTTTGTGCCGCAGGCAGTCTCCCCTCTTCCTCCTGGGCTTTTTTCAGTGTCTCTCATTGCCCCACTCACGTTTCATCCCCTCTGGTTCACTTTCGTTCTGTCAGGGAACTGCATCCGCAGCAGCCCTGTTTCAAGTTCTGCTGTGCAGACAGTCACCGTTCCTTCTCTGCAGCGGCGCGCAGCAGGGGCCGACCTGCAGGGGCCGACCCGGGCTTACGCTGTTTGTCCAGTCCCATGTGTTCCAGTCGCTGGGACTGTTTCAGGGGTCCCCGCCTGCGTAGAGTGTAGGATCCTGGGGGTGCTCGCTCCACGCCTGCCTGGTCGCTGTGTGGAGTTTGTAGCTTATGGCTTCTGGGTGATTACCACAGTTCCAAGTCCCGGCTCCACAGCTGGACTCCTTGGTGAAGCGGCACCGGGCGCCCGACCCAGGGCACAGCGGCGGCCTTCCTTGGTGCCTGCTCCGCTTTCTGAGCTTTTTCAAGTTGAGGTTCGAATATCGCTTTTTTCGTTGTTATTTCCTTCGGTTAAAATGCTCTTTTTATAGTAAATTTTGTTCGAAATCACAGCGCCTGGGAAAGGTTGTTTCACTCAGGCGCCATCTTGGATTTCAATCTCTTCTTTCTTTTTAACTGGGGAAACATGAACTCAAGTATCGGTGCCTGGGTATTTTATGACCATCAGTTGGTAACAGTACGTTGCTATTGTTCATGAGGCCCATGAACTGTTTCCTTTTTCAGAAACTCAAATCTCAAGCCGGGCCTGGTGGCGCACGCTTGTAATCCCAGCATTCGGGAGGCTGAGACCGGAGGATCCGGGTTCACGGCCAGCCTCAGCTGCTTAGTGAGGCACTCTGCAACTTAGTGAGACCCGGTTTCAAAATAAAGAATAAAAAATAGGGCTGGGGGTATAGCTCGGAGGTAAAATGCCCCTGAGTTCAATCCCCAGTACCGCAAAAAAAAAAAAAAGGAAACTCAAATCTCCAGGTTTTAGATCATATGGAGGCTGCTTAGGCAGGCATTTTGGAGACACAGCTTTTGCCTGTGGGTTAGCTAGAGGTATCATTTGCTACTCCTGTAGTAATTAATATCAGTTTATAATAGAGTAGCATGAAGGATTGGAAGTAATTCTCAAATATGGAAGGTAAGCCTATTACTAATTTAAAGGGAAGTAACTTGTGGATACTAGACAGGATTGACCTTATTGTTACCTTTAATTTTCCACCCATTTCAAAAGGGTTCCTATTGTGGTCAGGAAATGTTTGTAACCCAAGAATTTCAAAGTCACAGACTAAGCCAATATCATGTGTCTCCTATCCATGTACATACTAAGTCTTTTTCCTTTTCTTAGATAGTTGATCTAAGCAATAGCAATTAATGTAATATCTGAATTGATTTAATTATGTGAGAAATTTTCATTTTAAGGACATATTTATGTTGTGATTAAATAAGTTACTTGACAAGTTTTTATTTTGTACTTTTTAAAATTAACCATCTACAAACATAAGTAAATGAGAATTATTTGAAGGAGCCTCTGTTTAGGAGGTCCTTGTAGGACACGAATAATCCTCTTATTTAGATGAAATAATTATGAATTTCTTCTCCCAGTAAAAGATGGAAGTGGCTGCCTTTATAACATAGCCTGTTGTTCTGATGGGTAGTGACATGCATAGGGAAAAAGCAACACTATCTCACTTCAGCATCTAGCTTAAAAATGCTAAGGGTATCCTGCCAATAGATAAGTTCTCATAGAATAGAAAACCATTAAACATAGTGGGTATGTTAGATCAGAAAGTTTTCAATTTGCTGCTATTACCTTAAGAAAAGGTGGCTATGTCTTAGCTACTGGATCTAAAGAAAGACTGAAAAATGTAATACATCTCTATTTACAAGTTATTGAGTAAATACATGCGCCTAATAATTTTCCAAAAATTAAATGAACAAAGGAGGAAAAAAATAATGTGAATCAAGAATCACAGAAACAAGTCCCTTTGGTGACAATTATTGTACCCACATAGTCTAAAACAGGAATATGCTCTCATTTTAATTTGAAAAATATTTGATCATTAAAATATTTATATTAACATATTCATTAGGAATACAAGTTTTATTTATCAGGTTCTTAAAATATATATTAAGTTGGTACACAAAAGATTTCATACTATTTCTGGGATAATTAGGAGAATTTTGAAATGAACCTAATTATTCCTATAGTCTTTTACAAGATGACGGAGAAAACTTTTGTGTTATGTCTTAGCCATTTTTGAAGAGCCATAGAGTAATTAGGAAAGATATTGTAATAGTTTTGTTTTACTGAATTTGGTATGTATTTTTGGGAAAGGTAAAATCAAGAATAGTTGTTAAAGAGCCGGGCGTGGTGGCGCACGCTTGTAATCCCAGCATTCGGGAGGCTGAGACCGGAGGATTCGGGTTCGCGGCCAGCCTCAGCTACCTAGTGAGGAACTCCGCAATTAGTGAGACTCGGTTTCAAAATAAAAAATAGGGCCGGGGGTGTAGGTAGAATGCCCCTGAGTTCAATCTCCAGTACCGCAAAAAAAAAAAAAAAAAAAAGAATAGTTGTTAAAGGAGACAAGATGTAACTCATAAATATCTGCATGCAGACAAAACAAATTATAGACAACACTTTAGAACTCATACATAAAACACTTTATAAAACTAAGCAATAGTTATTTGGAACTTAATTTAGTTGGCTTTTTTTTTTTTTTTTCAGAAGGAAAGGAACTTCAGAGATGATTCCATCTTCACTCCTTGGTTCTGAGTGAACACATTCTACCTATGGGAAGACAAACACGCTGTTATAGTTTGGATATGGAATGTCTCCCCAAAAGTCAGGGCTTTTTGACAATGATTAGATCAGGAGAATTATGACCTTATCGTTGGATTAATTCATTTGGTGAATTAATCCATTGGTAACTGAATAGACAGACAGGAGGTAGGACCTAGAGGAAGGAAGCAAGTCACTGGGGGTATGGCCCAGAATCGTTTATCTTCTCCCTGGCCCTTTTGTCTCTCCCTCTCTGCTTCCTACCTGCCTTGAACTGAGAAGGTTTCCGCCACCATGCCCTTCCACCATGATGTTTCTTCCTTGGAGCCAGTCAACCATGGAGTGAATTCTTTAAAACCAAGAGCCAAAACAAACTCTTCCTCCTCTAGCTTGTCAGGTAGTTTTGTGACAGGGATTAAAAGCACACACACACACCACGTTCCATTGTGTAGGATAAAGCCCAATCTGGAGAGGAGTTATGTACTAGTTACCAATGTAACTGAGTCCACACTAGGCCCCCTTATTATATCATCAATCTGACTGGATAACGGGATGTGGAGTAACTTAATAATTACCCTTATTAACAACCTTTCTTTAACATAAAAGGTGCCCTCTGATTGGGGGTGATATTATTAGATAAAGATTTAGCTTAATAAAGAAATGGTACTTCTGCCAACATTGCTCCAATTAGAGAGGAGTAATGTTTTCTACTCCTGTAATAGCAAATCATCATCCCTTGAAAGATGATGGGAGTGATCTACTCTAATAAAATATCTGGCTGTACCCCATGAAGAATAATATCATATGAAAAATCAGCATTGGCGCTGCTTTTTGCAGTCTTTCTACACAGCAATATAAGCAGCAAATCAGCCTTGGAGAGTTGAAGAACACATTTCTGAGTTCTGAAACTCCTCCAAAATCTATAGAATCTCACCAAGGATTTTCCTTTTATAATGTGCAGAAAAGTATAATAGACAGGATAGCTGAACATGTCCCAAATTATGGACTCCAAGATATCTCACCAATGTGATAAGCTTTTGAAATGTCTTTCACATTCTGTTTCAAATATATCTTACTGAGGCATTTAGAGTACTTGCCACTTCTTGTCCATCAAATTCAGTTAGCAAAAGACCATTGATGTCATAGATCAGCAAGATGTTTTGTGGGATATCAAAATGCTAAAGAGTAGGAGGGTCAGCATAGTCCAATACAGAGTAGGAAGTCAACATAGTAAGCACATACTGTAGTCCCTACCATGAAATGCAAATTGCTTCTGATTTTCCTTACTGATTGAAATGAAAAAGAAAAGATTACAGATCAATAGCTGCAACAAGCTGTGTTTATTCACTCTAGTATAAATAGCACATCTGGAACTGCAGCTGCAGTTGGTATCATCACTAAATGGTATCATCACTAATTATCTTTCACTTTCCACCACCCATATGACTTGGCACTAGCCAAATGGTTAAGTTTAAATAAGGACATAATAGGAATCACCACCATCATATCTCTCAAATATTTGATGATAACATTAATCTCTGCATTTCTACAAAGAGTAAGATTATGTTTCAGGTTTATTACCTTTGCTGGAAGAATCAGTTTCAAGAATTATAGTTACTCTTTCCTACTATTTAGCTCTCATCTCATGGATCAGGGGTTCAATTAGCTTTTAAATATATCTATTCTCTGCTGGGCACAGTGGCACATGCTTGTAGTACCAGTACTTGAGAGGCTGAGACAGGAGGATCGAGGGTTTGAGGTCAGCCTTAGCAACTTAACAATATCCTTAGCAACTTAGTAGACTCTTTCAAAGTAAAATGGGGCTGGCATTGTAGCTCAAGGTAGAATGCTTCTGAATTCAACAACCTCAAAAAAAAAGTATATATATTGTCATCATATATCCAACTGGCATACCCAAGTCAGAATAACTGAAGGAGTGTTTATTTACTAAGGAATATTTGGAAGGACGATGTTGGGAGAGAAGGATTACTTGAAAGCACCTGCTAGCAAAGGGCACAGCCTTCCCAAAATAAACTTGAAGGGAAGGAGCAGGAGAATAATTGCCCTAAACCCCACCTCCTGTGTCCTGATGGTACTTCCCACTGGCCATACTCAAGTAGAAGTTGGAGGAGAAAATGGACCACGTATGTAAACCAAACTGTCAGCTTCCTGGGGCAAAACACAGGGAAGGAGAAGATAAAAACAACACATGGAGAGGAAAAGAGATGAGGACTGGCTTACTTGTATTTGGAGCATTCTTCTGTGTTCCTGTTTTAGCTCTGTTGGCAACTAAAACCATTGCTGGTGGCATCCATGAAATTCTTACACTTTCAGATTTCTTGCAAGAGGTCCTTCAGATCACTGCATTTTCAGTTCTTCCAATAGCTGTCTAAGCCTCAAATCCCTTATATTAATTTTCTTTCCACTAAATATACTTACAGTGGTTTCCTCTTTTCAACAACCTGACTGATCCAAGAATATTGCCTCCTTGAAAACGTGTTCCTTAGCCAAAAGTAAGTGATCTGAAAGAAATAAGTCCAACACATCTTTCTCCAAATCCTCTGGTCAGAAAGACGAGAGCTAAACACAGAAAGAGGATGTTTTTCCTTTGTTTTCTTGGAGACCCATGCTATTGAATGAATTCGCCTGAGAAGTCTATTATAACATTTAACCATACTTAAGAAAATAGCATGTTAAAACCAGTGCAAATGTGTATATATAATGCTAACACAGATAGATAGAATAGAGGCTTGTTAAAGCAAAATTCCTGTAAAGGAATATTCCTTTTTCATTCTTTTTTTTCCCTGAGCACCAAAACCTAGACTGTTGCAAGTATACAGGAATGAAAACAAGTTGGATCTTACAAATAGGGAGAATCTTATTCTTTCAAGACAGATGAAAAGTAAGGACTGAAAATAAATTAACACACATTAAAATAAGAACCATCTGTAAGTCACTGTGCAATTAACTTTGTCATAAACATATACAACAAAATAATGATGAATAACATTAATTTTGAGGAAAATTGTGACACCTTTATTCCTGTTTCTAGTTTGGTCCATGCTGTTTTCCTTCATGAATCTAATAATACTCTTATTGCATATTTCTTTTCTTGATTGATTGATACTTGTTGTTTCCTGATATAAAGGCTTTTGCTTTCAGATATTACATATACTTACTCAAATTTATTTTATAACCTTAACAATGGTAACAGGAAACCCAAGCAATTTTGCATCCAGCATTGATTAAGGGCTCCACATGCATTATTTGCCTTAACTCTCACAACTGAAGGAGTTTATTAGCTTTATATTATTTCCAATTTATAGATGAGGAAATGAAGGCCTAATGTCCCTCTTATATCTTATAAGCTGATCCGAAGCACTCCATGAGTTGGAATAGTAATGTGACTTTCTTAAAGTCATTTTCATAGCTCTCACTTACACACCTTCTGCCAAGCACATCTTTAGCCTGTTGCTGGGAAATGAGTTTTCCTTTTAGGTTTTGCCATGCTGTTATTCCTCTCTCCTCTGTGAACTGAGAATTTTCCTTCTTATTTCTTTGGGGATACATTATTCTCTCTGTGATGCAGGGAGGGAAGTGATTATATCCCACTGATTTCATCAGGAAGAATAATTTACTATTTCAGGTACAAGTTAAAAACAGTTCTCCTATTAAGAGTCACCTATACAATGTTATGAAACTTCCCTAGAGACAGAACTATTCCATGCCCTCTTTTGGGGGGTTGATGAACTGAGTTTTTACCATCCGAATCTATAATACCTATTCATACATGATCTATAGCCATCAACTATTTTCATGGGCCTGTGAATGATGATGGTTTGCAATGACAACTATCATCAATTTTGACTTAGATTATTCAAAAGCCTGCTGCTCCAATCTTACCTTATTCATTTCTAGAAACTGCCCCCATCCTCAACACTTGCTTTCTAGGAAGGGAACATCTCTAGATTTATCTTTTGCTTTCCTTTTATTGACTACAAAGAATAGTTATGACCTAAAATAAAAGTAAAGAAAATCCAGCTATGAACACATATTATATTTTAGCAACTAAAAGTGTTTCCCACCGATTGCGTCTTTGATCCAAAAATCTTTAAAGTGTTTAGAAAAGACAACTAACTAAGCTTTGCTATATTCTTTTATATCTTACAAGCTGATCCGAAGCACCTTTTTACAAAGTCCTAAAACATTCAAGGAGAGCTTTTAATCCCACGGGAAAGCAAAGAAAAATAGGCTGGGCCATGATGCTACTTATAAGCAGAGGTGAAAAGTAAATGGGCTGTGAAGTGTACCTGAAATCGATGAGAGAGGTTTTCTGAAGCCTTCTCAAGGTGGATAGACAGGCCTCTCTGTTCCAGCCAGTGGAAGGGTTATACACTGCAGCTCTACCCTGTTGTCTTCCTAAAAGTTTAAAGAGGTATTTTATACAGAAGAGTTGGACTACAGTCTCCTATAACTGATTTATAATCCCCCACAGGTATTGGAGCAGGATGAAAAGTTTAAATTCAGGTTGAAATCACCCTGGTTAGACATAGTTTGTTAAGTTATTGATTTTGGTTTAACCCATTTAATCTTGGAAGAGATTTAGTATATCCTATTTGGAAAAACCAGTTTGCATAAGGCTATTCTTTGATGTTTTCTCAGGCCAGTCTACATGCTGGTGAATTGCTGGAGTTTGGGATATCTTAGTCTAGTGACTGCAATGCAAATCTGGAGAATGAAATAAAGACTTAGATCTTGTGCTAAGTCTTTATTTATCTGGCTTCTTCACTGGTTCAATTTAAAGTTCTGATCCCTGTAGTACATCTTTAAAGCACAATGGCCTTAATTTTGCACTTTTTTTAAAACAGCTATAATGCAAACTCTAAATAAATTATACACAGGACAATATACCCTTGCACTCAAAGATCTGCTACATATGCACTCACAACTTCCTTTAAAGTAATCTGAAATGAAACTTTCCCAGTAACAAATAAATGGTGCTAGAAATGAGTCAAGCAGCTTTATGGCTTATTGGTCATTTTCTTGGTAATATCTCTGATCATTTCAAATACTCTCACATAAAATGAGTTTTCAAAATGGGAAATGGCATTGAACATTAAGGTAATGGATTCAAAAATTGAGCCAGATTTATATAACAAAAAGGATGATTTCCAACTGGCTGAAAACTCCACATTTAATGAAAGGATCTTCTTGAAGAAATAACCACAATATCAAGGGTTGCTAATCAATTATGAAAGTATTTGTTCCCAAAAGTGATTAAAATCTAAGACAGCTATTTAATTCATATATGTATCTGATAAATTGAAGCTAATTAAAAATATAAAAATTTAAAAATTAGTCTGTATAGTCCAGTAGAACTAGTTAAGAGAAAATTTTAAAAATAAAAATTCAAATGATAAATTCTTATTTGAAAATTGAAACCATAAAATCCTTATTATCAATTTATAATAATTTCTTGCAAAAGTACCATTGGATTAGAGGCATAATGAGTAGGTTATATCTTGAAAATAGTATGAAAACACTAAATAGATCATTCAAATTCATTTTTTTTATAATATATTATGTTTTACACTTTCACTTGAATGTGGATTTTACTTCTAGAGGTCACATTTCCATAAAATAATTTATGTACTAGTATTTCAGGATCCTTGATAATTCAGACCTGATCTTAGAAGAAGTTTATCTTTGTAGTGCCTATATAATTTTACTAAGCAAGTTTAAAATGTAAATAGAGACATGCATGATATAACATCCTTGTCTTTAAGTGCTTTGTAATTACATTTACCTACAAGTTTATTGAGCACTCAGCATTTTACACACTTATCTCATTTAACTTTCACAACCACTTTATGAGAAAGACTCAATTAATATAATAGCTATTTAATAGTTGAGGACACTGATACCCAGTGCCCCCAGGCCATTCAGACGTTAGCCAGAAAAGTTAAAATTTGGACAACATTAGCTTCCAAATCTCTGGCATTGTACCCCATTTCTTCCTAGGGCTCTGTGAATAAATGCTGGTGGCATGGCAAAATGGTACAGGTAAGGGATAGATGTTGGTTCTCTATTTATTCAAATAACATTACCGTATTATACATAGTACTGGAGTACTTGCCCAACCCGACTTTAGTGCAAAGAGGCTAGTCTTTCAATAGAAACATTACCTCATTTATTGAGTGCCCACTCTCCACCAGGCATGATTACAAGAGTTTGGGATATTTCATTGAACAAAACAGGCAAAGGGATAGCTGAGGGATAAATACAATAAACTATTAAAACAATAAATCAGGATATTGTACAGCAACTTAGAAGCTGATAATTATCATAAGAGTGAATAATAAAGGGAATACTGGAGTGTGTGTGTGTGTGTGTGTGTGTGTGTGTGTGTGTGTGTGTGTTGAGGATCAAGCTCAGGATCTTGTACATGGTAGGCAAGCAATCTACCATTGAACTATACTCCCAGCTTTAAGGAGGCATTTTGCAAATTGCTTAAAGAAGATAAGGAAATAAGACTGTAATGTCAAGATTTCTCAGAAGAGAAAAGCCAGTACAAAGACTTGGTTTTGGATGATGTAGGTGGAAGGGTGGGTAGGACAGGGAGATAAACAGAAAAGGAATGTTGGTGATGGTGAACAAGCAAGTCACATATAAAGTCTCCTAGGTCCTTAGACAGAGGTATGGACTTTAGAATTTTCTGAAGGCAAAATGAGGAGACATTACATAATTCTGAGCAATGGGAAATCTGATTTTTAAAAGATTGCTGTGGATGCTGGGTTGCAAAGAGACTACAGGGAACAAGTGAAGCAGATGGACAATTGTGGCTGAGACACAGCAGTCAAGTGGTGGTCATGAGAAGCAGCCAGTTCTGCATTCATTTTGAAGGAAAGGCCAGCAGAATTTCATGCAGCTTCAGAACAAAAGGAAGTTGACAAGGAAGCAAAAGAGAAGTCAATCATGACTCTAATAGTCCCTCTAAGAATTCCTCAGAAAAAAATGGACAGGGTTTTCAACAGCCCATGGAATGTGGTTTCTCCAGTTGAGTCACAATATTTGCTACCATTTGATCTTAAGAGTCCCCCAAAGACCCATATGTTAAAGACTTGGCCTCCAGCTCCATGTTATCGGGAAATTTTGAGTGGGGGTCTCGTGGGAGGTCTTTAGCCATTGAGGGTATGCCTTCAAAGGCAATTGCTGGACTTCTCTACTTCTCTCTTCCTCTTTTTTATTTCTTTTCTTTTCTTTTTTTTTTTTTTTTTTTTTTTTTTTTTTTTTTTTTTTTTTTTTTGCCTTCAAGCTGTGAGATGAGCATGTTCTACCCCACACTCTTGCCATTACATGTGCCCCACCCAAAGCAATGGAGTCAAGTAATCATGGATGGAAAACTCTGAAACCATTAGCCAAAATAAGCCTTTTATATTTTTTATTGGTGCATTGTAATTATATATCATAATGAGGTTCAGAGTGATACAAACATACATGTACACAGCACTTGGTATGTTCCCTGCAGATCCCACCCTGTTCCTTACGCCACCCAAAACATAATATTAAAATTGGTATCGATAACTTCATATGTGAACATACCATTATTTTAACTGTTTCCTTCATCAAGTCTCCTCTTTCATCCTCTCCCTCACTCCTCAAATCCCTTTCCACTATTGTACTAGTATCTCCCCTTACTTATCTGAAGTCTTTTTTGTTTCCCAATTTCTCTCCAGCTTCTACATGTGAGAAAAAACATATGACCTTCCACTTTCTTGGACTGGCTAAACTCACTTAGCAAAATATTTTCTATATCCATCCATTTTCCTACAAATGATGTAATTTTGTTATTCTTTATGGCTGGGTAAGATTCCATTGTGTGTATGTACCATAGTATTGTGGTTCCCAAACATGCCACACCATGGTTTTATGATCCCTGAACATGTGGGTCTTATCTGACCTCAGAAGATAAACAGGGTGGGACCTTGTTAGTATTTGGATGGGAGCCTTTTATATTTATAAGTTGGTTATCTCAGGTATTTGTTCTAGTGTCAGAAAGCTGATTAACACTGAATTATTCCTTATAATTAAAGTCTTCTTAACCCAAGATTATTACTTATAATTAAAATCTTCTCTTATAACTGAATTTCTGAACATATATTCTTTCCAGAAGTTCCTACTCCATGCTCTAGCGTATATAGTACTTTGTTGTCTTGTATATACAAACAGTGAGTAAATGTGCTCCATGATAGCCAAGGAGATGTAATATCAGCATAATCATATAGTTTTTAGTTTCTAGAAATTCCTAACAGCAGCTACAAGACTTTGTTTCTATATTGTGAGTGTTTATTAGCATCAGGAGCTATTATCTGACTATTCCAAATAATTGTTAATCATGTCTTCCCATTTACACTGCATCTTAGCTTCTGTGCATTACAACAACTCAACAACTTTCAAAGAAAATCCAGTTTAAAATGCAAAAGTGCACATTTTATCAGATGGTGGCCTTTTGGTGTTGATGTTTCCCTTTTTCTCCACTGTTTCCCCCCCCCCCCTTGAAGCAGGTAGTCTTGACATCACACATGTCTCCCACTTTCTTACTCTCCCAAGTGAATCAATGTGACTTGAGCTGTATGTGTGCATGTATATGAGTGTTTCTGTCTGTTTACTTTGGGGGTAACTCTCCATTTCATTGGGACCATCTTCTTTACTTAATGGAATATATTGGGGGAGGGAATCATCTGACCTGAAAAAAATCAACTATCATATGTCAATAAAAGCCATTCATTTCAATTAGTCAATTAGTGGAACTTTTCCCTTCAGTGTATATGAGATAGTTTCTTAATTATTTAGAACAATGCCATAACTTAAAGTGAAAGCTGTCTTATCTGCTAAGTTGAGTCTCTTATGCTTGATATCTGCCTTTTTCTAGATTGCCTTATCTTCAATTGCTAGAGTCTATAAAATTAAAATTGATATTTCCCAGACTCCTATGCAATTAGAGTTCTAAAAAAAATTATGTTCCATCAATTTTATGTAGGCAAGTAATATTTAGAGACAGATGTATGAATAAAACCATTTTTTAATCTCTTTTCACAGTTTCCGATGGTGAGGAAGGCCCAAATTGTGAAGTTTTTCTGTAGCCATATTCCAGCATACATTTCCAGAACCCTGGGTATAAAGGCATAGTTTCAAAGGAAGCAATTTTTCTTGACTTTGGCCTCCTGATCCCTGAATCACAGGTATGAAATGTGTTTTTGAACTTAATATTGCCAAGGTGGCCACGGAGTTGCAGAAGAGTTCCCATGGCCTGTCAATTTTGAAGTATTCCCAAAGCGCCTCTGAAAAGCCTGTTGTTCTAGCTGGGTCAATGACCCTCTAATGATTTGTAAGTTCAGAATTGGCTGTATTAAATCCTTACCTTCAGATGGAGCAGTTCCTGCTATCAGACCTGAGCACCAAGGAATGCTTAATCACATGTGCACAGAGGGATGTGTTCCAGCTTCCTCGCTGCGGTGTTGTTGGTAACAGCAAAAGGTTAAGAAGAAAGGCTGAATATCAATAAGCAGAGACTGCTTACATAGATATCATCAGAGCTGAAAAGATGAATAGGGAAAATTTTATATATTGATATAGAATAGTCTCCAAGTTATATACTTTTATGAAGGGTGCAATGTACCATGCAGACCACATATCTTGTTGCCATTTGTGAATATGAATGGTTGAAGGCATTTAAAAAGATATAGGTGTGAAAGAATATTTAAACATACAAGAAATTGCAGTGTTAGCTTCCGGAGAAAATATCGGTGTTTAGACAATGATAGAATAAAGGTGTGTGTGTATGTGTGTGTGTGTGTGTGTGTGTGTGTTACTAGAGATTAAATCCAAGGGCATTCTACTTCTGAGCTACACCCTCAGCCCTTTTTTTATTTTTCATTTTGAAGTAGGATCACACTAAATTACTGTGAGCTGAGCTTAACCTGCAATTCAAATTGTGATTACACGTATAATCATAATTTGTTTGTCTAGAATAAATAATTTTACTGTACTTCTCTTTGTAGCTTTTTGAACTTTGAACTATAATTAAGTGCATGACATCTTTCATTTATCTTTTCTATTAGTCTAACTTTGAATATTTTTTCTCCTATTTTTTTTATCAGTTAATCTCTTTCCTTGCCAATCTTTTCCCACCTCCAACCTGCAGCTTTTAGTAATTTTACAGGGCAAAGATTATGGAATGATCCAAGACATTGTCCTCAGTAGACTGACAACTGAGGAATTTGGGGGAAGGACCAATGCTGTAATTCCTGGGACTTAGTGTAAAGGTCTGAAAAAGAGAAGCCAAATGTTTCACGAAAGTTCCTCTACCAAGTCTAGATAAAATGAATAAAGAAAGAAACCCTGGAAGAAAAAGTTGGGTGATCACTTCCTTATTGGTTGTAAAACTAAACCTAGTCTGGTGCATTAAGAGCTATCACTAATTCTGCTTCCAGTTCTTATTTTTGAACAAGTATATAAACTACCACTCCATTCTAAGTGTCCCACAAGATTGCATTTTGCATTTTTTACTTTATAGGAAGTTGTAATATTCAGTGAGCTAAGGTTTCACAAAAGGGCTAACATGGTATATAAAACTTGTTAACACAGTTAAAAGAGTTTTACATTTAACAATAGTGCAAAATAACAGATTAATGTTTCATATAGATTTTTTTCATCCTCCAAACAATGATTCATGCCTTTAAAAACAAAACCTGATAGTGCCATGAGCTAATTTATAAAACATTCTTATTATATGCTCAATTGAAACCAGACCAGCACTTATACAATAGTTGAATAAATGATGATTGTGTCTAGACAAATCACTTAGAGAACAGAGAATGTCATTGTTGTACATGGATACAAAAATCATATGAGTATGGCTATGGGTATAATAAAAGTAATCAAGATGGTATAGGCCATTAGAGTCAATCATCTAGTTTTAATAGTCATGTTGGTAACAACAAGAATAATATTCTAGCTAACATTATTATATGCTTAGACATGGTACTATGTTTTATTTCATCCTCATAAGAAGCTATATTGGTGCTTGTTATCATTGATACACATGAGAAAACTAAGATTTAGAAAGGATGAATTAATTGACTAAAGTTGCACAGCTATTTACTAGATGGCAGCCCAGACTCTACTGATGGAAATTCTTGAAATTTTAACAGTACTCTGTACTACTCATGTGCATATAGCAGCCACATTTGTTTTGCTTTCTTTCACACGACTTCTTCCCTGGGCTAAAATGGCTATCAGAGCTGATTCAGAGACACCCTTCCATTCTTCAGGCCATGGTGTAGGGAAATAATGCAGAATCCATTTCCATGGAGATGTTCTTCTGAGAGTGGAAATGTTTTCATCCCTACCCCATGGCAGGTGAAAAGCCAGATTATATAAAAGTCCATCATAAGTAAACTATTTTTATTCCTGGGACTGAGATCATGGATCATATCCATCTGGAAGAGCATGTACGTAAGGATTGTACATAATACAGACACTGTCTGCTCCTCATTTAGGGAGGCAACGTGCTGAGCCATTTGCAGAAACAGCACTCCTACTTGGGATATTGTCTAGGAAAAAAAAATATAATCCAGGGCCAGCGTTCTTGCAAGATGATATCAAGTGAGAAGTTCCTAGGCTTCTGGATATTTTTCAACCTCAACTGAGATAGAAAGATATGGATATTTTCTCCCATTTCCCTTTCATGGATGGTGTAAGCCTTCACCTACTTAAAATACAGTTTACATATAGGATGTTTCACTGCCTTTTAAGATTATTGAAACTCCTACATATAACAACTGTAAAAGTTGGCTAAGAGTTTTATCCACCCCTTCTCTTATCCCCCACACACAGATACACATGCCCCATCTAGCTCTCAGAAACCAACTGAAAATTAAAGTTTAAACTTAAGGTTTTCATTGAGCAGTGCTTTTTTTTTTTTTTTTTTGACTACCAAAGTTACTCAAATATTATTAGAATATGGAATAGCTTTCACCAAAGACACTTGTTAGAAATTACAGTGGAACCTCAAGGGACATTGTCTCTCAAACAATAGTTACCCTAAGGTAGGCATCTTGCCTCCCTGTGGTTTTCCAGAATTGGAAAAATAAGCAAAAGGAGTTGTATATAGGAAACCTTTGCCCACAGGTTGAGTTCTAGGTATTTGCTTGGCATGCTGGATGAAAGTTTCTTAGGCACAGGATTTTGTGTTTTCAGGTTCCTTAACATGAAAGTGAGCCATAGTTCTTGCTTGCTTCCTTTTCAAGCTTACTTTAATAGTCAACATAGAATGTGCAAAGGAAGATAAATTCATGACTAATTTATTTCTCCTCTCAGAGCTCAGATGAGCAGAGTAATGTGCCCTTGCAGGTGAGCGAGGAAAATGATCCTCTCCACAGGAGTCCATCCTTCCCCTAAACCCAAGAAAGTTAATGAGCACTAACTCATTTCTATTTCTTTCTGATTTCAAATGATAATTTGTTTTTAAAAATAAAATTTTCAACATTTTCTGTGGACAGACTTTTTTTTTCTGCAATTGTACCTATCAGTTCTAAAAGAAGTAACTAAGCAGGGCATGGTGGCACATGCTTGTAATCCCAGTACTTGGGAGGCTGAGACTGGAGGATCCAGGTTTGTGACCAGCCTCAGCTATTTAATGAGACCCTCTGCAACTTAGTGAGAACCTGTTTCAAAATAAAGAATAAAAAATAGGGCTGGGGGTGTAGCTCAGAGGTAGAAAGGTAGAATGCCCCTGAGTTCAATCCCCAGTATGGTAAAAAAAAAAAAAAAAGTAATTAGAATGAGAAAGATATAAATGGTAAATTGTTAAATGTGGTTATTCTTAGATTCATTGCTTTGTTTTTCACAATGTCAATAATATTATATACTTTTTTTTCAGTACTGGGAATCTTTTTTTCAGTACTGTAGTAATCTCTTACTACAGAAGATGAAAATTTGATAGGAAATACAATTATTAGAAGCCCAATGAGAAATATGTGCTCCTGAAGTCCCCAGAGAAGGCTTAATTCCTCTACAGGTATCTCCACTCTACCTATTCCTTATAGACAAACCCTGCATTCTGCCTACAAATTACATGTTTTCCTACAGTTTGTCAAAAGGAAACTCTTCAACAGATTCATTTAATTATGCCCATGCATAGATGTACCCATATATTATGTTTAGCTGACATTATAGAATAATTGTGAAAGTAAATATGGTCCCTCTTCAGGGAAGAAGTGATGAAATGCTTAGCTCTGATTGGCCAAGTGAGGTTTAGCAGCAAAAAGGGAAATGGCAATAGTTATTATACTTTGAAAGTCTATTTTTAATATACTTTTATTGATATATTGATATGCCTTGTAATCTCACATCATAATGAAGTTCAGAGTGATAGGGCATACTTGCACCACCACTTAATGTCTTTGAGCCTCAATTTTCTGACCTGAGAAATGAGTGTAATAATATCTATTTCAAAGATTTGTTACAAAAACTTTTATGAATTGAATGTGTCCCCTTAAATTCATATGTTGAAGCCCTGGCTCCTAAAGTGATGGAATTTTGGAGATGAAGCCTTTAAGAGACAATAAGATTGTGATATGATCATGAGATTACAGGTCCCATGATGGGATTAGATCTCAGAGAGAGAGAGAAAGAGAGAGAGAGAGAGAGAGAGAGAGAGAGAGAGAGAGAGAGAGAAGAAAGAGAGAGAGAAAAGACACTAGTGTGCTCTTCTCTCCCTCTACCATGTGAGGATGCAGCTAGAAGGCACTGTTAGCAAGCCAATAAAAGAGCCCTCAAGGGAACCAAATTGGCCAGTACCTTGGTCTTGAACTTTCCGCTTCCCTTTCTATGAGAAATAAATTCCTATTGGTTGATCCACGCATTCTGGTTTTTTTTTTTTTTTTTTTTTTTTTTTTTTTTTTTTTTTTTTTTTTTTTTTTTTTTTTTTTTTTTTTTTTTTTTTTTGGCTTTGACAGCTTTTATGGTTTAGATCTGGAATGTTCTCCCAAAAGCTTGTGTGCTGAAGGGTTGGTCCCCAGTGCAGCAGTGCTCAGAGATGAGACTTTGGAGGAAATAAACCTTGAGGGCTCCAGCTAGTCAATGGACTAATCCATTTATGGATTCATAGCTTAATGGGTTTGGGGAAGAACTTTGTTATATAAGTGAGTTTCTCTCTCTCTCTCTCTCTCTCTCTCTCTCTCTCTCTCTCTCTCTCTCTCTCT
>PVLC010010544.1:0-27234 GCA_004027655.1 Graphiurus murinus | reverse complement strand
TATTGTTTAAATTGGTTGTCTCATGTAATTTGTCAGGACAACAGAAAGTTGACTAATACAGCAGCCCAAGTTGACTAGGGCAAGGATTAAATGGGATAAAAGCATAGATTCTCCCTTTATACTAAAGCCCACTTAAATTACCATGACTTTTCTGCAACATTGTTCTCCTGTGTGCCTTTTTTTGGCCATCATTACATACCAGTCTAAAACAGTGGTCATTCTCTCATAACATAATTGATATTGTATTTGTTCAAATTCAGACTTCAAAAATAAGTTTAATCATTTAATTAAACTATACTTAATAGCTCTAACCATTAAGATACTACATTTTTATGTAATGCTGATATTCTATTAATGTAATCTATACAAAATTATTTTCCACAATTGCTTCAAATTTTGTACAGCTATGGGAATGGTGGTATTGTTTTTCTTTTCTTTTCTTCAGAGTACTCTAGCTTTTAGTAAAAAGAGAACAACTTCTAGATTAATTACCACCAAAAAAAGTAACCTCTCAATATTCAGAAATATTCCTTTCTGGTTTTCATTTCCCAAAGTCTCTGCCGGTTTGCTTCAACAGTGTTCCCATCCTCTTTCTTCCCTGCTACCCTCTAGAATTCACACAAAGTCAATGGAAATAGGACTCCTGGTGTTTCAATATTTTCAGCCTGTGGATAGGTCCACCCACAATGTTTGCTTAACTTTGAAAATATGTTTTACCCTCTCCTAGATGATTGCTAAAAGACACTTCTGCCCAAAACCTTTGAGTCAGTGGCTCCATGTAGGCACAGTTTAATCTGCTGTATGAACTCACACAAGTTAATTGACACTTCTCAGTCCATGACTCATCATGCCGTGTCAGTTTGTATGAATACCTCTTTGTCAGTCTGTGGATTGAAAGGCGTGATCAGTGTGTCAAGCATAATATTGAGTGATCTTATTTTATTTTCGGTTTCATCTATGGTGAGTGACCAATTCCATCATTTCCATCAAAAGAATTATGTAAAGTGAAATTTCTCCTCAAAATTTTAGCCCTAGGTTTCTTTTTCCTTTTCTGTCTCTTAATGAATAAATTTTATTCTCAAGAGCACCTTTAGGCTCACAGCAAAATTGAATGAAAAGCACAGAGAAATCTCATATAACCCCTACACCCACACCTGCACAGCCTCTACCTCTATTAACACTGCATGCCATGGGGTTAAATTTATTACAATCAATGAACCTGCTTTAACACAACCTTATAACCTAGAGTCCAGAGTTCACCTTACTTCACCTCACCAAGAGCATGCAACACCAAGGGTAGATATGTGTCATTATGCGTCTGTCAAAACCAATATGTAATGGGTGAAAACAAAAGAATAATAACATCTATCCACTAATAGAGTACCATACGGAGTAGTTTCTCTGGCCTAAAATAGAATCCTGTGTTCTATGCCTATTCATTTATAGCTGATAACCACTAATCTTCTTACTATCTCCCAAGTTTTACCTTTTCTAAAATATCATATAGTTTAGACCATACAGTATGTAGCCTTTTCTGAATGGCTTCCTTCGTTTAGTAATACGTGTTTAAAGTTCCTCCATGTCATTTCCATAGCTTTATTTCTTTTCTTAAATTAATTTCTTATTGGTGCATTGTAATGTACATCATGTTGAAATTCAGAGTGATACATTCATACATGCACACAACATCCCTTGGATTTGATTTTTTTTGAAGCACTATATAATATTCCACTGGCTTTACCATAACTTATTTATCCACTCACATACCAAAGTATATCTTGATTATTGCTAAGTTTTGGCAATTATGAATAAAGCTGCTATAAAAAAAAATCTGTGTGGACACAATTATCAAGGACAGTGATTGATGAATCTTAGAGTATGTTTAGATGTTTAGTAAAATGCCAAGCAGTCTTCCCAAGTGGCTGTGTCACTTTGCATTCCCGCTGGCAACAAAAGAGAGTTCCTGCTGCCTCACATCCTCTCCTGCATTTGAAGTTGTCAGCATTTTGAATTCTGTTCATTCTAATAGGTGTGGAGTGGTATCTCATTGCTGTTTTAGTTTGTAATTAGCTAATGATATGTGACATGGATCCTATTTTCATATGCTTAGTTGTCATCTGTATATCTTGTTCTCTGATAAAGTGTCTATTCAGATGCTTTCCCAGTTTTAAATTGAGTTGTTTGTTTTCTTAAGAGTTCCTGGCTTATTTTGTATGACAGTCCTTTATGACATTTTTTTGCAAATATTTTCTACCAGTTCATGGTTTGTTTTATTATTCTCTTGACATTACCTTTTGCAAACAAATTTTTAATTGGATGAAGTACAGCTCATCAATTGTTTCTCATATGGATAATGCCTTTCGTATTGTATGAAAAGTTACCACTATATCCAAGGTGATCTCGGTTTCTTCTTATATTATATTCTAGGAGTTCTATATATTTGCATTTTATATATAGGTCTCTGAAACATTTGAGGTTAATTTTTGTGTCTGTTTCTGGACCTATTTTTTTTATGTGTATATCCAATTGTTTTAGAGCTATTTAATGAAAAGATTATTTTTGCTCCATTGTCAAGTATGAGATTATTACATTTATGTGGATCCAATCAAGGCATTTTCTTTCTGTTTCATTAATCAGTTTATTTCCTTGCCAATACTAAACTAGCTTTAAACTAATTTCTTTAGTGTCAACATTTTGACTTTGTACTACTTCAGTAGTGAGTTGTTTATTCTAGATACTTCCTTTCCATGAATGCAGAATACCTCTCAATTTATGAAATTATTTGATAATCTTTCATGAGATTTTTTTTTAGTTTTCCTTATATAGGTTATATATATATATATATATATACACACATATGAATGGCAGGTTATATTATATACATATATGACAGGTTATACACATATATAACAGATTATATATAGGTATGTAGTTAGATTATTCCTAAGTGAATTTTTTGGTGCTAATGTAAATAGTAATATGCATTTAACTTAAAATTCCACTAGTTTATTGATGATAAATAAACAAATGTACAAAGTGATTGACTTTTGTACATTTTTGTACATTAACCTTTTTTTTTTTTTTTTGGTACTGGAGATGGAACCCAAGGGTATTCAGGCTGGCGGAGAACCCGGAAACCGCGGTCCCCCCTGCCCCGTGTCCCTGTTTCAGCCTCCCAAGTACTGGGATTACAAGTGTGCACCACCATGCCCGGCTGTACGTTAACCTTTTATCTTGCAAATTCACTTATTAGGTGGAGGTTTGATTCATTTGGTTTAGTTTGGTTTGTTTTTTTTTATTCAGATTTTGTTTGTTTGTTTTTGTTTGGTTTTGAGGTACTGGGGATGGAAACTGGGGGCATTCTAATTCCAAGCTACAGCCCCAGACCTATTTTTTTTATTCTTTATTCTGAAACAGGGTTTCACTAAGTTGCAGAGGGCCTCACTAAGCAGCTGAGGCTGGCGGCAAACCCGGATTCCCCAGTCTCAGCCTCCCAAATGCTGTTATTCAGATTTTTTACACAGAAAATAATGTCATCTAAGAGTAAAGACAGTTTTGTTTCCGTCTTCTTAATCTTTATTTCTTTACTTTTCTCCTTTTCTTTTCTTTTGATAAAACTTCCATGATGATGCTAAAGAGCAGTAGTGAGAAGAGTCAGACTTATCTTTCTGCTGATTTTGCAAAACAACATTTTCTTACTTTTAAATATGTTGTGAGCAGTAAGTTATTTTTATAGATGTTGCTTTTTAAATTGGGGAAGCTGTCCTCTATCCCTAGTTCATTAATATTTTTTAATATGAGAATGTGTTAAATTCTGTGTAATGATTTGTCTACATTATTGACAAGAACATGTTATCTCTCTTGTTTAGATCATTGATGTGATGGATTATAATTGATTTGGGGATATTGAACTAGCTTTGCATGCCTGGGATAAATTCCACTTAGCCTGGTATATAATTCTTTATATATACCTCTGAATTCTGTTTGCTTAAATTTTGGTGATGATTTTTGCATCAATTCATGAAAGATAGTAATCTGAAAATTTATTTTTTGTAATGTTCTTGGTTGGTTTTGGCATTAGGATCATGCTTGCTTTGTACAAGAAATTGGGAGGGATTTCTTGATTCTATCTTTTGTGAAAGATTGTAAAGAATTGTACGTTTCTTCCTTAAATTTTGCTACAGTTCATCAGTAAAACCATCTTGGCTTGGTGCTTTTTATTATTTACTTTTTCAATTTCTTTACTAGGTATAGACTTATTCAGATTGTCTTTTTGTTTTTGTGTGCTTAGGCAGAATTGTATCCTACAAAAAATTAGTTCATTTCACCTAGGTCATCAAATCTGTGGGCACAGACTTGTTCATAGGGTACCTTCGTTTTCCCTTTACTGTCTCTGAGAACCATAGGGATAGCTCCCCTTTCATCTCTAATATTAGTAATTCAGATCTATTCTCCTTTTTTTTAGTCAGTCTGGCTAAAGAGTATTAATTTTATTAATACTAAAGAACAAGTTTTTAATTCACTTACTTTCTCTATTGGTATTCTTTTTCAAATTAACTGATATTTGCTTAGTTTTTCTTTCCTTCTGCCTAAGTTTGATTTGGCTTTATCTTCCTTTACTAGTTTAATTAGGCCAAAACTTAGATGGTTTTAGGTGTCTCTTCTTTTCTAAGGCAGATTGAGCATCCCTAATCTAAAAATCTAAAATCTGAAGTAGCCCTAAATCTGAAACCTTTTGAGGCTTTTTTGAGGATCTGATCTCACAACTGGAAAATTCCACCCATGACCTTGTGTGACATGTCATTTATTCAGCATCCCCAAGGGGAAAAATTCTCCCAGTCTCATTCAGCTGCAACAATATATCTTTTCCATGAATACCAAACTCTTCAACATAAGCACGGGGATAATAAATTGGCACCTGTGTGGGCTGTGTGCCAATGGCAGATTTCCTGACAATGCCCACATGACACCAAGATCTATGTGCATTACTCAATGTGTATTTTTTTTTTTTTTTTTTTTTTTTTGCGGTACTGGGGATTGAACCCAGGGGCATTCTACCTCCAAACTATACCCCCAGCCCTATTTTTTATTCTTTATTTTGAAACCGAGCTCACTAAGTTGCAGAATGCCTCACTAGGTAGCTGAGGCTGGCCGCGAACCCGGATCCTCCGGTCTCAGCCTCCGGAATGCTGGGATTACAAGTGTGTGCCACCACGCCCGGCTCTCAATGTGTATTCTTGATGTTGCTGTTTTTGTTGTTGCTTATTCTTTGCTCTGTTGCTTTGTCCTGTAAAGATATTGTTGAAAATATAGACGAGGGCTGCTGATATCCCTAGCATAAAAATGATAGGAAAAAGAGGAAATAATTGTGCTTGTTAGTAGTGTTGATCTTCAAGCAGTGGGAGAGACTGGACAGCAGTTTATATGCAAAATGAATTACAGAAAAGTATTGAATTGAAATGACCACCAACTACTACATATAAACTGTTAAAGTTCTATGGGACAGATAATGAACAGAACTTAATGATAATTTTTTAAAAAAATAAGCGGGATGTGGTGGTGTATGCCTGTAATTCCAGTATTTGAGAGGCTAAGACAGGAGGATTGGAGGTTTGAGGCCAGCCTCAGCAACTTAGTGAGACCTTCAGCAACTTAGCTAGACCCTATTTCAAAATAAAAAATAAAATAGGGCTGGGGGTGTAGCTTGAAGGTACAATGCCGCTGGATGATAGTGATATAAAAAAAATAAAAGGAGGAAAGAAGGAAACTGCATTTAGTTAAAAATGAAAATCTCAGTTGTGTATTGAGAGTGTGTCTATCAGCACTGCTGTGAATACATGCTACTTAATGTTATGCTGATCTTGAAACAAGCAAAAACCTGTCATGATGAACTGAAAATTGAGGGGAACTGTAAATAGTCAACAGATTGGTCACATAAATTTAAGAAAAAGTGTGATAGCAAATGTTTAAAGATTTAAATGGCAATAAATCATTTGCTGATAAAGAAGCAGCAAAGAAATTTATTGGTGAGTTCACCATGGTTGTGCTGATGAAAATCTGATGCCAAAAGCAAGTCTATAATGCTGATAAAACATGACTGTCTTGGTGGTATACTGACTGTGGCTGATTAGACAGCCCATCCAGGAGTTAAGATGCCAAGAACAGAATAACTCTGCTGGGATGTGCTAAAGCAGCAGGAAGGCATAAAGGTGAATTTGCTGTAATAGGGAAAACCTTTTGTCTTCACTATTTTAAAGGAGCAAATTTCTTACTAGTTCATTTTCAGGCTAACAAAAAGGCAGGAATCACCAGGGACATCTTGTCTGATTCTTTTCACAAAAGTATTCACTGCAGAAAAGCGGGACTGAACCATCACTGCAAGATTTTGCCATTCCTGGACAACTGTTGTACTTGTCCTCCAGCTAAAATTCTCTTCAGAATACTGTTATAAGGCCAGGCATGAAGGCACACACTTGTAATCCCAGTACCTGGGAGACTGAGGCAGGAGGATTTCCAATTCAAGGCCAGCCTGGGCAACTTGGCAAGACTCTATCTCAAAATTAAAAATAAATAAATAGGATGGAGGTGTAGCTCACTGGTAGTATGCCCCTGGGTTCTATCCCCAGTACCACCAAAACAAAACAAAATGTTTATGCCATATACTTTTCCCTAAATGTGATTTTTTTTTTAAAAACTTATCCATGTGGCCAGGGTATCATTAGATTAGATTAATGTAGAGTAAATATAAGCACACTTTCTTGAACAGCAGGCATGGGTGGAGAAGGTTTCCAAAATATTACGAATGTGTTATATCCCATCACCGATACTTGAAACACAATGAGTAAAGAAGGTTCCTCAGGTCTGGCTCAGCCTCTGGACCATAACTGTGCTCCATGATGGTGAACAAGGTGATGGCTTTGAGAGTCCTTCTTCTATCTCAAGTTTGGAAAAAAATGATGCCTGACCTCCGTACATATGCAAAATTATACCTCATCAGCCAAAAGAAGTGGATGTTGAAGAAAATTTAACATTGATAATGAGGCTCAGTTGTTCATTGATTGACTAATGGTGAAATCTCCAAAGTGGCTCTGAATCAAGGTGATCAGAATAATAGTGAGGATGAGCCGGACGTGATGGCACACACTTGTAATCCTAGCATTTGGGAGGCTGAAACCGGAGGATCCGGGTTCCTGGCCAGCCTCAGCTACCTAGTGAGGCCCTCCGCAACTTAGTGAGACTTGGTTTCAAAACAAAGAATAAAAAAAAATAGGGCTGAGAGTATAGCTTGGAGGTAAAATGCCCCTGAGTTCAGTCCCCAGTACTGAAAACAAAACAAAACAAAACAAAACAAAACAGAATAATAGCGAGGATGAAGATGTTCACACTACAGAAAAGGTGCCTATAGATGACATGGTGAAATGGGTGATGCACTTATCAAAGGACTAGAGAAAAAAAAACACTTATCACATGACAAGAAATCATATCCATTTATAAAAGCAATGAGAGACTTCTCAGACAAAAACCAGTGTCAGTGAGGCATATGACTCTGGAGGAAACATTAAAAAGCAATCCAGCAGAAGGCCCCCTTGTCTCTGGAGGAACCACCTCCTTGTCCTTCAGCAGCTTCTGATGCTTCTTCTCACCTAAAAATAAAATACAGTGCAGGTAGCCTTTCCATCAAAACATGGCATCCTATGTGGAGGCTGAAAGCTGCCACTGTTCTTTGCTGTGGATTAAGAGCTTATGCAGGTATACTGATGCTGTTGTGCTGTGCTGAGCACTTTCTTTCCCACTGTATTAATGTATGTTATATGTTTCATTGTTAAGAACTTCCGTAAGAATAAGAGTAAGTAAATGATTGGTTGTCAGTAGCATGTAAATTCAGGAGTCAGGAATCCAAATGGGTAGCTGAGATAGTGACACCTGTACTTTCTTACGGTTTAATGGACATGAATTTTGTTTCTTGCACAGAAACATTTAAAATACTATATAAAATTACACTGAGTCTATGTCTCAGGGTTTATGGGTATTTTTCTGAGAGTACATTAAATATTTCACTCCATTCTCTTCTTGTTATATGATTTCTGAGAGAAAAAAAAAGAAAGGACATATTTCTTATTCTTGCTTCTTCCCAATAGGCAAAATTCCCTACTTCCCCTTCCTGACTTCTTTCTAGGGCCTTTTGTTTATCTTTGTTTTTCTATAATTTGAAAATTATATCCCTACAGTATTTTTTTTTGGTGCTCAAATATTTATTTAGTAATAGAATGGAATTAATACTAAAAGTCTAGACAATCCTACATTATACAGTGACTTTCCCAGATTTCATCCTTTAATATTTTGAAGGACTTCATTTTTCCATGTATTTTATTTATTTTTATTTTTTAAATTGGTGTATATATCTTAATGAGGTACAAGCTGGGTAGAGGCATACATGTACACATCACGCATTTAGCTCTTCCCCAGTCCCTACCCCATTCCCTCCCTCCACCCACTTCTCATGTTCAACTTAGTGATTGGAATGGAATGCTCTGGCTTGTTTCAAAATGATTTCTTTCTCCTTCTACCTGCTGGGAGAAGGAGGGCATCTTCCTCCAATATTCACTGCAAGGACCAGGCAGAGCTCCTGACCGTAAAATTCACAAAACTCCACAAATGTGAGGACGTCTCTCCAGGACTATGTCACCCTGGAATTTTTCTCTCTCAGGTTTGTCCACACTGAGCCTCCAGCAATTCATCAAACATGGTTTAGCTTTTCCTAACTTAGTACAGTTCCTGTGGATATTTCTGCTTAGGGTAAGTTGTGTTTCTCTGTATTAACCTGTATCTTCTCCAACATGGGAGACAGCTATTTGCCCCATGACCTCCCTTCTCCCGTGGATGTGAGAGGAATTGTTGATTTTCAGCTTGTTTTAGCCTTTTGCTTATTGTTAATACAGAGAAGAAGAATTCTAAGCTTCTGATACATGCATCACCCCAAACTAGGAGTCTTCTTGCTATCTTTTTAAAAAGATAATATGAATTGCTTTTTTGTTGTTGTTGTTGGTTAGTTGGTTGATTTTATTTAGAAATAAAAAAGATTAGTACTGGCAGAGATCTGTCTTTTGAGAAATGGCAATACAAATTAACAAAGGCAATTTGCCTCAAGTGAGGAATTTTATTGTAAAATCAGAGTGGAGGTGGAAAACAAAAAGGCATGAATCATCGCAAAAATCTTTAAAACAGAAAAGTTGGATGGAAGTTGATAGTTTCTCTAGAGGAAAGTTGAAAAAAAAGGTGTTTTTTATTTGTTTTCCATAATCTTAGTTCTCATTCTCAGACAAAAAACAAACAAAAAACCTTTAGACTAGAAATGGGAAATTTAGTAGGTACTCTTATTTCAAATTTATATTTGGTAAATAGCCTTCCTACTTACCATTTGACTTATTGAATTCATCTACATATTCAATTTCCATAGCAGTGCACAGCATGGAGGAAGTTCTTAATAAGTATGTGTTAACAGAAAAAAAAAAAAGCTATGTATTAAAATGTCCTCGTTTGTTATGTCATTGTCATGTGGGAATTTGAGTAAAAAGATGAAAACCAAGTGAAATTCCTCATTGCTAAAAGTGCATGATATGTGGTAGCCTGCAGATCAAACTGAGCTTATTAAAGGCATTTTGAGGGAATAAATGTCAAGGAGATATTGTATAAATGCTTAGATTAATATGCGGTTATTTACCACCCATTTTTTTTATTTTTAAAGCATTGTGAAAAGAAGCTAAAAAGAACTGATTGCTCTTACATGGAAATAATATAAGAAAAGTACAAACCTATGTAAAAATTCTATTTAAAAAATAAAAGCGAGCCAGGCGTGGTGGTTCATGCTTGTAATCCCAGTACTTGGGAGGCTGAGACGGGAGGATCCGAGTTTGAGGCCAGCCTCAGCTATTTAGTGAGGTCCTCTGCAACTTAGTGAGACGCTGTTTCAAAATAAAGAATAAAAAATAGGGCTGGGGATGTGGCTCGGAGGTAGAATGTCCCTGGGTTCAATCTCCAGTATTGCAAAAATAAATATATAAATAAATAAATAATAAAATAAAAGTGGTCATAGTAAGAAAGAAATGAACAAACCTGGAATTAAAAAAGAATTGCTTTGTATCAATCTTTAAGATTTTGGAAAGAATCTTAGAATTTTTTGTTGTTGCCCTTTGCTTGTTTGTTGCTAGGTATTGAACTGGAGGTAGTCTACCTCAGAGCTACACTCCTAGCCTTATTTTTTTTTTTTTTTTTTTTTAATTTTCAAAACAGGATCTCACTAAGTTGCTGAGGCTGGCCTTTAACCTGATATCCTCCCATCTCAGACTTTCAAGTACTGGGATTACAAGTGTATGCCACCATGCCAGCTAGAACAATAGAATCTTACAACTCCCGAGTTTGTTTATGCTCCCCACCCCTTAACACCCCTCCCCACAGCACGGCGGATTGAACCCAGGGTTTTGTGCTTTAGCCACAGCCCTTGTTTACATATCTTACCACAAGTACACCAATTGCAACCTTACCACAATTACACTAATGCTTATATCATAGAATATGTTCCACAAAAGTAAAAGAGGATTTAGGAAGAAGAAAATTGTTCCAATCTGATTTTATTTAATTTTTTTTTTTTTTTTTTTTTTTTTTTGCGGTACTGGGGATTGAACTCAGGGGCATTCTACCTCCGAGCTATACCCCCAGCCCTATTTTTTATTCTTTATTTTGAAACCAGGTCTCACTAAGTTGCGGAGGGCCTCACTAGGTAGCTGAGGCTGGCCGCGAACCCGGATCCTCAGGTCTCAGCCTCCCAAACGCTGGGATTACAAGCGTGTGCCACCACGCCTGGCTCCAATCTGATTTTTTTAAAAAAAGAGGTAAAATCAGGACTCTTATGCAAATATAAAATGAGTACAAGTCAAAGAATTTGTTAATTAGTGAAGGAATCAATGTAATGTTATCACTAGGTCAAAGAGCATTTGAGAAACTAGTCATATTTGCAATTAAATATACAACTATTAGGATAAATTGCTGTCAGAAATAAAACTGGTTTATGTCTCAGGGAGGAGTGAGCCATATCCTTGGGGGCTATCTCTTCCATAGGAAGGAAATTAGTTGAGTCTCCACCAGACAAAAATCTACAAGTTAAGCACAGCCCTAACAGAGCTGTGGAAGAACTCAACTCCAGAAAGTCCAGCCCAGCACTCTTGTAAAAGTATATGCAGTCATCTCTTCTGCTGATTTTTTGGTTTTAGGCACATTTTCTAAAGACATGAATACATCTTTATTAACCCTCCCTCACTATGACATAGTTAATGAGATCAATATATATTCTGTCATAGTTACTTCTAACGTTAGCTTCTCTGTTTGATCAAATAAGGGATAAAAACCATAGAATCAGTAAATTACAGAAGCTCTTAGTTTCTTATTTTCTATACTTTTGAAATATTATTTCTAGATTTCCATATTTCAATTTCCTGTGTAAGGGACTTACAAGTCATCAATCCATTCTGACTATAAAATAATTCATACTACAATAAAATGCTTCATGCCTCACATTTCACCAACATATTACTGAGAACCTATTTATTTCAGTTCCTTTTACCTGGTATATCATGTCCAGCTACCAAGCAAATATTATAAGGTATGCTGAAAGGCAGAAAGAGACAGAGCAAGTATCAGGACCAGAAGTGGCAGGGATAATAGAATTACCAGACAGAGGATTTAAATATGATTATTAAACTAACTGCTCTTATGAATAAAGTTGACAACGTACAAAAGTAAATGGGAATGTAATCAGAGAAATGGAAATACTAAGAAGAAAAAAAAGCTGAATATAAAAAAACCACAGAAATGAAGAATGTCTTTGATGGTTTCCTTATAAAACTGAACATGACTGAGGAGAGAATCCTTGAGCTTGAAGCTATATCAACAAAACCTCCAAAACAAAAAAGAAAATGGAACAAAGACAGATAAAACAAACAATATCAGAGAACTGTGGGGAAATTATAAGAGATAAAACAATTGTCAGGAGGTCACAGTGACCCCTGCCTATAATCCCAGTACACTGGAGGACAAGAGAATTGCAGGTTTGAGGCCAGCCTCAGCAACGTAGCAAAACCCTCAACAACTTCTCAAGACCCTGTTTAAATAAATACATTAATAAATAACAAATAAATAAATAGGGCTGGGGGTATAGCTCTGAGGTAGATGTCTCTGGGTTAAATCCCCAGTTCAAAAAAAAAAAAAAAGACATAGCATATACTAAAAATGTAGGCAGGCAGGCAAAAAGGGAGAAATGGAAAAAGGAAGGAAGGAAGGAAGGAAGGGCTTAAAACAATTTTGGCTGAGAATTTCCTCCAAATTATTGTCAGACAACAAATCAGAGATCCAGGAACCTCAGAAAACACAAAAATATAAATGTAAAAGGAAAAACAAAACTCTACAGAAATATCAAAACTAAAAAATCCCAGAAAGAAGCCAAATGGGAAAAATATCTTGCCAATGTCTCCTCAGAAATCACTCAAGCAAGAAAAATGAGATATTTAAATTTCTAAGAGAAAGAAAAAACACCAACTTAGAGAAATAAAACTTTCTCAGACAAATAAAATTGAGGCAATTTGCTGCTAGTAGACCTGCCTCATATAAATAAAGTAAAATGTAAACAGATTCTTTTTTAGAGAGAAGGGAAATAATTCAGACAATAGCTTGGATCTATAAACTAAATGAAAGAGCATCAAGGAAGAAATAAGTGAAGGCAAAATAAAAACTTTTACTTTTCCTATTCTTAATTGGTCTGATAGATAACCTTTGATGTTGAACATGATAATATCAACACTGTGTTTTTTTAAAGTATGCTCAGGTAGGCATGTCAGGTCATGCACACTTTTTGTTTCTATTTGCTTATATATGCATGAAAGCGATGACAGCAATGAGACCAGGGGTGGGAAGGAGAAATTAAGATTATTTTTATTTTGCTATTATAAGGTACCCCTGATACCTGTGAAAAGTGCATAGTGCTATTTGAATGTGGCCAGGATTAGTTGTAAATGTATATTACAGTCTCTGTTGTTACCATCTAAAAAAGTTTTAAAAGGATAATTGATACATAAAAAAGGAGAGAAAATAGAATCATAAAAAATTCAATACAGAAATCAGTGTGAAATCAGAATATTATAGTAATATATGCATATTTTGCTTATATCAGCACAATTCACAATATCCAAATTATGGAACCAACCTAGGTGGCTATCAGCAGATGAAAGGATTACAAAATTATGGGATATGCACACAATGTAATTCTACTCAGTAGTAAAGAAGAACAAAATTATGTCATTTTCAGGAAAGTGGATGAAACTGGAGAACATTATGTTAAGTGAGATTAGCCAGTCACAGAAAGTGAAGAGTCATATATTTTTTCTCATATGTGGAAGCTATGGAGTAACAAGGATACAAGAAGGACTTCATAGTGGAGGAGAAACTCCACTGGAGCCAGGGAGGAACCTTCTCTCAGAAATGAACATATCCAGCAGTAAAAAAAATCAGTAAGGACATAATTAGACATAATACTATCAATCAGTTATATATAATTGGCATCTATAGACCATCTAACAATAGCTGAATATGCATTCTTCTCAGGCATACAGACTATTGGACATAGAGCACATACTGGGCAATAAAATATACCTTACAAATGAAAAGAAGAGAAATAAGACAACAATGGAAATAACATAGAATCCAATAACAGAAGTAAAATTAGCAATCCACAAATACATGTAAAGTAAAAAACACATGGTTCAAAGAAGAAATCTTAAGTGAAATTTTGAACTGAAACAAACCATTTTGGAAGTCAGTTTTCCAGTTTCTTACAAACTAACATACTCATACAATCCTGCAATAGAACTTCTTGATATTTACCTAATAAGTTGAAAATGTATGCCCACATAAAAACCTGCACAAAGATATTGATAGTAGCTTTAGCTTTTTTCATGATTTTTCAAACTTGGGAGCAACCAAGATGTTATCAGCAGGTGAATGAACAAACTGAGGTATATTAGACAATGGAATATCATTCAACACTAAAAATAATGAGCTATCAAGCCATGAAAAGGCATGAATGAAAATTAAAAATATATACATATATTTTTTATATACATATATACATACATATATATACATATATACATACATGTATGTGTATATATATGTATGTATATATACATATATATGTGTGTGTGTGTGTGTGTGTGTGTGTGTGCATTGTAGTCTCACATCATAATGTAGTTCAGAGTCTTGGTGACATGCATGCTCACAGCACTTGGTGAGCTTTCCCCTGGTTCTCTCTCCATTCCCTCCCCCTCTCAGTACATGATATTGAGATTGGTATTGGTATTCTCACATATGTATATGTCAATGCAGGTGATTCCTTCATTAATTATCCCCTTCCCCTACCACCACCCTTCCCTAGACTACTTCCCTTGCTCCATTGAGGTTTCTCCTCCATTATCTAAAGTCCTACTTGTATCCAGATTACTCCCTAGCTTCTGCATATGAGAGAAAACATATGACCCTTCACTCTCTGTGACTGGATAATCTCACCTAATATAATGTTCTCCAGGTTCATCCATTTTCCTGCAAATAACAACATTTAGTTCTTCTTTATTGTTGTGTAGAATTTCATTGTGTGTATATCCCATAAGTTTGTAATCCATTCACCTACTGATAGACTAGGTGGGTTCCATAATTCCGCTATCATGAATCATTCTGCTATGAACATGGGTATGCATCTATTACTGTAGTTTTCTGGTTTCAGTCTCTCTGGAAAGATAGTCAGGAGTGGTATAGCTGGATCATATGGCAGATCCATTCCCAATTTTCTGAGGAATTTCCATAGCGGCTGCACTAATTTGCAAGCCCACCAACAGTGTAGAAGAGTTTCTAGCCAGCATTTATGGATGTTTGAATTCTTGATGATTGCCATTCTGATTCTGTTTAAATGCAATTTCAGTGTAGTTTTGATTTGCATCTCTTTGATTTCTAGTGATGTTGAACTTTTTTTTATGCATTTATTGGCCATTTATATTTTTTCTTTTGTAGAGTGTCTAGTTAGTTCAATTGCCCACTTCTTGATTGGGTTATTTGTTGTTTTTTTTAACATATTTTTAAATGAAAGAAGCCAATTTTAAAATGTTACATATTGCATGATTCCAATTATATGGCATTCTCCAAATGCTAACATTATGAAGAAAGAAAGAAAAAAAAATCAGTGGTTGTCAGGAGTTAAGTGGGGAGGGAGGGATGGGTAGGTAGAGCAGAAAGGATTTTTAGAGCCATGGAACTACTCTGTGTAATACTAGAGTGGCAAGTACACGCCATTATGCATTTGTCTAGTGGCTGTAGACTACACAACATCTAGTGTGAGCCCGAATATGAACTATGGATTTTGATGATAATGCTGGGTAAGTGTAGGTTCATCAGCTGTAACAAATATACCACTGGGGAGAAGAATGTTGATAACAGAGGAGGCTGTATGCAGGCCAAGGGTTTATGGGAAGTCTCTGTCTTCTCAATTTTGCAGTAGACTTAACACTCCTCTAAAAAATCATATACATATATGTATTAAGTATTAGTTAAACTAATTATCATATATAGTTTTGTGTCCTGTGACCAATATGTCCAATAAAAAGTATCTAAGAGGTGGGCATGGTAGCACATGCTTTTAATCCTAGTACTTGGGAGGTTGAGACAGGAGGATCAAGGGTTTGCAGCCAGTCTCGGCTACTTACTGAGGCCCTCTGCAACTTAGTGAAACCCTGTTTCAAAATAAGGAATAAAAAACAGGGCTGGGGAAGTAGCACAGAGGTAGAATGCCACTAGGTTCTATCCCTAGTACCCCAAAAAGAAAAAAAAAATCTAAGAGATGTGTTTCACTCCTTGCTATTTTCTGTAAACTTAATTATATATTATATGTTAATTATTATATATAAATATATATTTCTACTTTAGTTAGATATATGTGTCTCTCACACACACATACTCAAAATGGAGAACATAGGACAAAAACATCTAAAAGACAATCTCCCATGCTACTATGCAGTCTAGTAGCTCAATATTTTTTGACAAAATCAGAATGAAGGAAATGTCCAAGGAGTTACCATATCAATCAATTTTCCTCCTTAAAACTGAGGACAGTCACTTGGTGTCTTTTGGCTGTAAGGTTGGGATTTTTTTTATGGCCACTTAGAGGATATACATTAATTAGAATTGACAAATTGTCAAAGCAAAGCAGAATATTCTCTCCTCTCCTCTCCTCTCCTCTCCTCTCCTCTCCTCTCCTCTCCTCTCCTCTCCTCTCCTCTCCTCTTTCACAGTCCTCCTCCTCCTTCCCTTCCGCGCCCCCTCCATGCTGCTATAAACATGGATATACATATATTACTATATATTCAGGTTCATGGCCATCCTCAGCAACTTAACTAAGCCCTCTGCAACTTAGGGAAACCCTGTTTTCAAATGAAAGGGGCTTGAGGTGTAGCCCAGAGGTAGAAGGCCACTGGGTTCAATCCCTACCACCACACAAACACACACACACACACACACACTCACACACACACACACACACACAATCACTTTCTTAGTTCTCATTCATAGAATTGGTAACTCAGACATAAATCTGTATTTAGACTTTTTGGGGGGTGGCACTTATTTGATTCCTATTTTAATTATATATATATATATGTATATATTATTAGTGCACTATAGTTTCACATCATAATGTAGTTCATCACTATAGTGACATCCATGCACACAGGACTTGGTGAGTTTTCTCCTGGCTTCCTCCCCACTCCTCCCCTTTCCCGTACAGAATATTGTATATATTACCAAATATATTATATTTGGTTATATATATATATATATAACCAAATTACCACCCCAAAAGTTTCTGCCAATTTATATGCCCACAGAAACTGCATAAAAATTGTATTACTTGCACATGATAAAATTTAGTGGACTGCATATTTTACTCTTTAATTGTTTGATCAAAATAATATAAAATATAAACATAAAAAGTATAAATGACTAATAAGCCTGGGAAAAAACATTCCATTTTTTTCTATTATGAAGTGCTTAGGCATACCACCTTTTTCTTTTTGTTTTATCAAAGGTCTATTTATCATAATGATATTAATGGACTGTCTGACATTAATGCTGCAAGCATTTTCCATTTGCCCTTTAACTTATTTACTATGAGGAGAATTTTAAATTTTTATTTAGTCAAACATCTATTCTGAGGTGGATTTTATCTCTGTCATGTTAAAGAAATACCCTTCTACTTTTCTGACTTTAACAGGAATCACTACTGAATCTTAGATAATGCCTTTGGCATTTATTAAAATAAATATCTTACAGGCTTGGGGATTTGGCTCAATGGTAGAGTGCTTGCCCAGTATGTATGAGGCCCTGGGTTCCAATCCCCAGGACTGCAATAAGTAAGTAAATAAATAAATAAATAAATAAATAATATACTTTCCTTAACTTATTGAAGTGATAAATTATTTTAATACATATGCATTTCATTAATATATAATACCACAAAGCCTTGAGTTTTTAAAACATTTTACTTTTAAAATGTTCAAACATACATCATGATAAAAATCAGTATAATTATTGCCTATGTACTTGTATTACTCATATTACTCAGAGTTTTCCAGAGAAACAGAACCCAACTAATCTCTCTATATGTGTAATCTTTGTATGTATGTATTATATAATGTATTATATACATTATAATGTTATATATGTAATCTATATCTATATATAGGAAGAGATATGAAAAGAGATTTTAAAAAATTGGCTCACACAATTGTGGAGGTTTGATGATCCCAAAATCCCATGAGGTGATTGGCAGGCAGAAGACTCAGAAGAACTGAAAGTGCCCAAAGTCAATCTGCTGGCAGAATTCCTTCTTGCTTAGGAGCAGTTAAACTTTGTTCTTTTAAGTCCTTCAACCAATTGAATAAGGCTCACCCACATTATGGAGGGCAATCTGTTTTCCTCAAAGTCAACCAATTTAAGTGTTAATTTCATCCAAAAAACACCTCTACAGAATTAGCCAAAATCATATTTGATAAAATATCCTAACACTGTGACCCAGCCAAGTTGCCAGGTAAAATAAACCATCACAGTACCCACATGTAAATTCAATACTGTTAATTTTTGCAATATTTGCTTCATTTTATTGGAGGTTTAGGTTGCATTTCTAGCTGATATTCTTTGAAATAAATTTATAGACATAATGATATTTTACCCTAAATACTTCAATATGCCTTTGTAAAAATTAGTAATAGTTTCCTCTACAGCAAAACTAATATTGTAGTACTTAAAAATTATCAATAATTCATATACATATATCACCTAACTCCAGGTCAAGAGTTAGTTTTCCCCAATAGTCTCAAAATATTGTTTATATCTGGTTTGTTCAAATCAAGACTTGAAACCATGTATTAACTTTAGCTGTCTCATCTGTTCAATATCCCTTAATCTAAATATCTCCATTATCTATTTTTATATGCTCTATTTTTCATGTTCTCTAATTTAAGATATGAACAAGTTCTTCTATAGGATGGCCCACATTCAAATTTTTTAACTTACTTCGTCTTTTGTGCTATCATTTTTACTTCTTTCTCTGTTGCCTTTACATTCTGTTAAATAGAATTTAGATTTCAATAGTGAATTGATTCAGATTAAATATGTTTACATAAATATTTCAAAAAGATGCTGTAAACTTTACTGCCTCACATCAGGATTCTAATGCCATATTGTATCACTAACAATAAGACTGATCATGGGGCTCTGGCAACGTGTGTGTGTGTGTGTGTGTGTGTGTGTGTGTGTGTCCCCTTCATTACAAGCAAATAGGAGTGTAGAGTTTTCTCTATCTTAGTTATACTATAGAAGTAGGTTGTGAGAGTTTTACTTGCTCTTCCTTCACTATATGTGGATTTCAGGAGGTATAAAGTGAGTCCAGTGTAATCAGATGCCATTATCATAGAGAAGCTGAAACTCCAAGATTTATCCAGTTTAATATAAAATTTAAAATACACAATAGTTAGAAGAAAATAAGGGTAATTGTATGAATTCGGGGTACAAATGCTTTCTTTATCATGATGCAAGTGGAAATCAAACAGGGAGAGATTAATAAGCTCAGTTGCATCAAACTTAATACTTTGCTCAACCAAAAACAGCATAAATAGACTCAAAAGACAATAAATTAGAAAAATGTCTATATATTCTTGACAAAATTAGTATTTAATCACTCTGAATCTCACTATGATATATAATTACAATGCACCAATAAAAGTTGAAAAATAAAAATAAACAAAAAATCGATTAATCAATAGTCAAATGGTAAACAATCTGATAAAATAATGGACAAAAGACATAAATAACTGTTTTATTAAAAACATTCTATGGTCAATAAATAGAGGAAACAGACTATAAACCTCATTTGTATTTAAGGAAATGTTAATAATTAAAACTACAATCAGGTATAAATATACAGCCATGAAGATCATAAAAAAAATTTAGAAGTCATTCAGTATGTAGTAAAAAGAAATAAACTATCAGATCAGAAAAAGACATGGAGATGTCAGGATTATCATTAGAATCTGGGAGTGATAAGAAGGGGGGAGAGTAATTGTAATGAGGCACAGGAGGGCTTCTGGAGATAACATTCTCTTTCTTCATCTACATGCTGATAACACATACATAAGCAGTAATTCACTTGTAAAAATTTATTGAATATTAAAATAGGATTTGTGCATTTTTAAATACATATGTTACAAAAAATGCTGAAATCTTAAAAATTAGTCATGATACTGGAAATAAGATAGAAACTTTTATAATGCTAGTAAATACAACTAAAAGTAATAGAGAGGGGATTTTAAAAAATCAGGTAAAAATAAGCAAAAAACAGACATTAATAACTTTAGGTGATTCATTAAGCACATGAAGACTGGAAGAAAACCCATTTTTATATCCTTTATGAAATATGTATTTAAAATAACACAATAAGGAAAAATTTAAGTAATGGATATACAATAAAAATGTTAAGATAAAGAAAGCAGGAGTTTCAGTTATTACCACAAAATAATTTATAATTGAAAGAAAAAATAGCATGCAAAAACAAAAGAGAATCCCATACTGAAAGATAAGTACAATCTACTAAAATAACACTAATAATGTAATTGTACAGATCTATTTGTTAAGACTCAAGTTTTCCCAGTAAATAGCACTTTTCCTCTCCATCCATGTACTGAACCAATTAAGAAATACAAAAAGAGTAAAACAAATGGAAACTAAACTGTCAAAGCAGACATTAAAGTGACTTTTTCTGTGGATGCTTAAGACTTTGTAATACTGAGTCCCATACAGGACACACACAGTTTCATTAAACACTGTAGGTCTAACCCGATAAGAGCAAGTTCTTTACCCCTAAACTTATCATGTACCCATGGGCAACTGAGTATACACAATTTCTACAGAAAAGGCAATAACAAAAAGAGCGAGAAAGAAGCAGAATCATCCATGCCTTGTTTTTTATTGCTAAGTTACTGAAGTTACTTCCCAAGAGAGGAATGAATGAGAAGGGAAGGAGAAAATCAGTGGCGATATGCTAATGGCAGAGACTGCTACTTGTCACAAATATCCATATTTTCTTTTTTAAACAACAAAAGAAACCTCTTTAGTCTTAACTGGGTAGATGAATGTCCAATTGGACATTATATTTCCTGAGATTTCCCTGCAAATTGGTGAAGTTATAAAAATAGTTGTGGCCGTTAGAATGAAAATAGAAGTGATAGCTAGGTGTGGTGACCCACATCTGTAATCCCAAGACTTGGGAGACTGAGACAGGGGGAACAGGGGACCAATGCCTGTTTCGGCAATGTAGCAAGACTCTCAACAACCCAGTGAGACTCTGTTTCAAATTAAAATTTAAAAAGGGTAGGGGTGGCATAGCTGTAGCTCAGAGGTAGAATGGCCCTGCTTTCAATCCCCAGTACTACACACACACACACACACACACACACACACACACACACATTGAAGTGATATGTGCCATCCACAAATCAAGCCTTCCAATGTTTATTTCTTCCAATGGCTGAGAGAAAATTTAAAAAAAAAAAAAACAATCTTGAAGTCCTTGTAGACCAGAAATAAGCAGTTCAGCCACCCATCAGCCACATGCATTAGCCATTGTATCTCAGGTTGTTTTGTTGTTGATGGTGATTTTGTTTGTTTGTTTTAGCTACTTATACTCAACCCTAAGTAATACAAAACAGAATAAGTACCTGAAACTGGAGTGATGTCAGAGTGTAAATAAAGATCATTATATTAGCTATTAATTCATGGGTAGTAATGGCAAAATTATTGCATGGTGGAAAACTGATGACTTATTGCGCTACAATACTTTTCTTTAGCAATTGAAGGGTAGACACAGAGAGCTAACTTTCACAGAACTTATTGATTTTTTTTCTTTTGTTATTTCCTTTCTGCTTCCAACAAATTCCTTCTCAAGCTAATTATAAGAGGTGGCTCTGAAAAAAATAAAACTTAGAGAAAAGGTCCAAACCTCTCTTCGGGACCTCAAATTAAAGTTTTTACCAGACAATGGGAGGCAACCCAGTCTCAGAAATCAATCAAGAGCACTGTGTTCCTACCGAAGCCTAAACTTTTAGATGGCATCAAGGTAGCCAACCTAAAATTGAGGAAGAAAATGATGGGTCAGGAAAAAGGCAATTCAATAAGAGAAGAGAGCTGGGAGTCTTAGCAATTTTTCCAAAGGGCATCTTTGAACATATAGACCAAGACCTTACCAGGTTGGAGAGGGCAATTATACTACAAAAACTAATAATGCTGACCTTCAAAAGCGTGAGACTATTTCACCCTCCAAAATGATCCCCTAGTGCCAAACCAAATTTGCAGGAAGCAGGTGGTGAAAGCTGATCGACTTCCAGTGCCACTTCTGGTATGGCTGCAAAGAGTCGTGCAGTGGTGTATGCTCTCTAAGGCAAATCCAAGGGTCGTAAAGAATGATGGACTAGGAGTTCTGTCCAGGAAGTAGTATCAATGTGCACAGGGAGAACTTTCCCCACAGTCAGAGTTGAGTGTCAGTGCAATATTTTCCCATCAAGATTTCATTACAAGCCGGGCGTGGTGACGCACGCTTGTAATCCCAGCATTCGGGAGGCTGAGACCAGAGGATCCGGGTTCGCGGCCAGCCTCAGCTACCTAGTGAGGCACTCCGAAACTTAGTGAGACTCGGTTTCAAAATAAAGAATAAAAAAAATAGGGCTGGGGGTATAGCTCAGAGGTAGAATGCCCCTGAGTTCAATCCCCAGTACCGCAAAAAAAAAAAAAAAAAAAAAAAAAAAAAAAAAAAAAAAAAAAAAAAAAAAAAAAAAGAAAGAAAGAAAGAAAAAAAAAAGATTTCATTACAACTCAGGCTCAGGGATACTATATATTTCCTAATTTTTCCTCTTAACTAGTTCTAACTAGTCATATATTAGGTTTGGGGAGAAGTATAAATAACATATTAATCACACCATTAATTACAGGGAAATAGAAGCAATGCTTTGAATTGGGCACAGTCAATAATTGGGACTCCAGTTGTCCTCCCTTGGGGAGGGTTTGACTCTTTCTAGGTATATAAAGAAGGATCTGCCTGGACACTTTGGAACCACATAGCGCAGACTCTAGCAGAGAGTTGCCCACTTGTATTCATTTCTTCCTTCTTTAATTATAGGACTCCTGAATTATAGTAGTCCATCATGTATGCTAAATATTAATATCCAGAATCTCTGGAGAATCTTTAAAAACACAAAGAAAAGACAAGTCAAGGAAAAAAACTGGATTCTTCTAGTTAAAGATAGCCAATTGAACTTGTGAATTACCGTTGAATTTCCTTCCTACTCCCCACAATGGTAAACAGGAGTGAAGTTATTAAAAAAAAAAAAAGGCAAGCAAAGTCGACCTCATAAAGGTGACAGTATTTTGGACATTAGCAACAATTTTTTGAAGGTGGAAAACTGTAGATAGTAGTTACTGATACACTAATCCTAAGCACTCTGAATATGAAATAAGCAGTAGGGAAAGCAAAGAACCATCATTATTTATGTTATAAAACCTCCAGAAGGCATAAGGATGGCAGTAGAAAGCACCTGAGGAGGTGAAAGGATTGTTAAAAACCTAATTTAGGAAATAACAATCACATGTGACCATCTTCTCCCATTTTGTGAAGCCAGGCAGTTGCTCCCACACCTAGTAACTGCCCTGACTCCTCCTTCCTCCCACCTTTTTATCTCTCACTAGAAGCTCCACTGAAGAATAAAAGGTAATTACAGTAAAGCAGACAGTGTAGAGACCAGGAAATACCAGGAGGAACTGCAAGTAAAGGAACTGTACTAAAAGCAGGAACAATATGAGTTTGCAATGGGAGTTCTGAGAACGACTAACTGCTTTTTATATACAGTTCCTGGTCTGATGAGCATCCTAGGGTTATTTTTATTTGAATTTACTTGATAAATATGTGTGTGTTTATGTTTATGCTTAAGTATATTTTCTTTCAACCCAAATAGAGGTTTGGGGTTTTTTTTGTCCCACATGTTGGTTTAATTCATTTATCTATGTGTGTGGTGGGGGGAATATTGGGGATTAAATCCAGGGGCATTCTACCTCTAAACTACACCCTCAGCCCTTTTATTTTTTTTTTTTATCTTGAAACAGGGTATCACTAAATTGCTGAGGGTCTCACTAAATTGCTGAGGTGGGCCTTGAACCTGTGATCCTCCTGTCTCAGCTTCCCAAATACTGTGAATCCAGATGTGTACCACCCAACCAGCTTGATTCATTTATTTTTCCAAAAATTTATTTGGCCTTACCTGCATCTGCAATATTATTTTATACATGCCTTTAATGTTTCCTTGGTGGTATTTTTGATGGCAGTTTCCTTGTGTACAAATATATTGCTTTGCCTCTATGCTATATTTTGGCATTCCTTATTTATTCACTTTAAGGCTTGAAAGACCATATTAAATTTGTAGTTTAATTAAAGTCAGAACCAAGAGTGAAAGGGCATCATTTGTCTGCTGCCTCCTTCCTTCCAATGTGTTAAATTCCTATCTGACCACACTTGAGCTCAAAAAGTTTTTCCACCATCATTCTCTTGATCTATGTTAAATTAATCTCATGTTTTAAATCCAAGTAGTTATTATTTTGTATTTACTTTATATAATTGAGATAAGAAAATTTTGAGATAAAAATTTTTTTGAGAATTTCTCAAAAGAAATTAGAGAAAACACTTGGTCTCAAAAAAGAAATTGTCAAGAACAATTGAAATGTAGAACAAACAACTGCAAAGCAAACCAGCTTGTGTCCTTGCACCTGCATACTTGCCCATAGCTTGTCAATTGGATGAAAAGCAACAAAACTACAAGATAACTATAAGGCATCTAGAGGAAGCATTCCTCTAGGGAGTATATGCATTAAAGACATTGGTAACAGAGAAGTGACTCTAGCCTCATTGTAATTGTTGAGACATGTACTCTTATGGAAAGATTTAAGACTTTAAGAAAGCATGTGATATATGATCAGAAGCACAAAGAAAACTGTCATGAAATGATGCAACTCTGCCCTGACTACACTCCTTGTTCTAGCACTAGAAACCATTCTTCTATAATATTAGAACCCCAGACCAAGACACGTGACTTTTTCTCACTCTCTCTCTCTGTTATTACCATTACCTGAATTCCCCCTTTTTTTTTTTGCAGTACTGGCGATTGAACTCAGAGGCATTCTACCTCCAAGCTATACCCCCAGCCCTATTTTTTATTCTTTATTTTGAAACCGAGTTTCACTAAGTTGCAGAGTGCCTCACTAGGTAGCTGAGGCTGGCCGCGAACCTGGATCCTCTGGTCTCAGCCTCCCGAATGCTGGGATTACAAGCGTGCGCCACCACGCCTGGGCTGAATTCCCATTTTTAAGTGTATAATTTCCCTTTATAATAAATCTCTTGCTCTGCTCCTCTTACTTGACTTGTCTTAAATTCTTTTCTGTGATAAGATCCTGGAAGGTTCAAATAAACATCCTCTACTTGCTATGGTCAGATATAAGCTACCCCCCTGAAGAGCTCATGTATTAATATCCAGGGTGCCTGAAGAAGGTGGATCCCTGGGCGTGTGGCCTTAGGGATTGTGTCTTTAAATCCCCTTGCTTGCTCTCTCTTGCTTCCAACCTCAATGATGTGAGAGCAGAGTTCTTCTCTCTCCCTCTCTCTGCTTCCCATAGCCATGCCCTGAGCTCTGACCCCTGGCCTCACATGGACTGAACCCAGAATCTCCAGAAAACTGTGAGCAAATAAAACTTTCTTCATCTAAGTTGCGTGGTCAGGCCTTTCAGATTTATAGCAGTCAGAATGCTGACTCCTGGTGGCCTCCTTGGAATCCCTTATGGTGGTATCATGTAGGATTTTATTTTGAGAATAATTTGTATTAACCTTACTCTTGCTTTTTAAACAGATATAAATTATTTATTTGATTTTGTATATTTAGCTAATTTATCAGTCAAGGAAGAGAGGGAGAGAGAGGAATTGCTTTGTCTGAACATGCAAGGAATTTAATGCAGGAACTTCACTGTACAGGAACTTCACTGTGCAAATGAAGGGTGAGCTGAGAAGCCAAGCAAAAGACAATTAGGTAACTCAGAGATTAAAGAAAGCAGGAGCAACCATTGTCTCTAGAGCGAAGGAACAAAAAGAAGAGCTCCTGCTCCCCTAGATCACCTACTGGTGATCATGGACAGGCATGCAGACAAAAAAGTTTACATAGGCTGATGAGGTTTCAGCTAGAAATGAAGGTTCTGCTGGAAACTGAACCACAGGCCACCTTTATTACACCATAGCAAAGAATTTAATGCACTTTGACCATGACTTCAGACTTTGTGGGAGGTTAAGCTTAAAGTCGATGGACTAGTTTAATCTGACAGGAAATTTCAAAGCACTGAGGCCATTGCACAGGTTTCACTGGCTGCTTTTAGCCAAACACAGTGAGAATCAAAAGCAAAAGGAGCAGAGATTTAGTTTGGCCAGAAAAGAAAAAAACACGTAAAGGCATATCTAAGGAAGGTAAGTGCTAAAGAGATTAGTACTATTAAAAAGAAGCAAAAAATTTTTGCCAGCTACTCTTCTGATAGAGGACTAATATCTAGGATATACAGAGAACTCAAGAAACTCATAGCTAAGAAAACAAATAACCCAATCAAAAAACGGGCAAAGGATCTAAATAGAAACTTCACAAAAGAAGAAATACAAATGACCAATAAATCTATGAGGAAAGGTTCCACATCATTAGCAATCAGAGAGATGCAAATCAAAACTACCTTGAGATTTCACCTAACTTCAATCAGAATGACAATCCTCAAGAACACAAACAGCAACAAATGCTGGTGAGGGTGTGAAGAACTAGGAACCCTAATACACTGTGGGATTGCAAATTAGTGCAACCACTTTGGAAAACAGTATGGAGGATCCTCAGATGAATAGGAATGAGCCTACCATATGATCCAGCAATACCACTTCTGGGCATCTACCCAAAAGAATGGAAACCAAACTATCAGACTGATGCATGTGTATCTATATTTATAGCTGCACAATTTACAATTGCCAAACTATGGAACCAACCAAGATGTCCATCAAGAGATGAATGGATTACAAAACTATGGAATTTGTACACAATGGAATTTTACTCAGCCATAAAGAAGAACAAAATCATGTTATTTGCAGGGAAATGGATGGAACTGGAAAACATTGTGTTAAGTGAGATTAGTCAGTCACAAAAAGTAAAAAAATCATATGCTCTCCCTAATATGTGGAAGCTAGGGAGAAAATGGGACATAAGAGGGACTCCAGATGAAGAAGGAGAATCCTTAGGTGAGTAAAGAATTTGACTTAATGGAAGGTGATGGGGGGAGGGGGATCACCCTAATGAGCATGATGTACTTTTTCATGAACATATCAAAGTCAATCATTAAACTGAACTTGAGAAGGAGGGAGGAGGAGGGAGTGGGGTGGGAATTTGGGAAGGGTTAAATGAGAAATGTGTGCATGTATGCCTTTACCAGCTTGTACCTAACAAAGATGTATGATTACAATGTACCAATTAAAAATAAATA
>PVLC010010543.1:34735-50168 GCA_004027655.1 Graphiurus murinus | reverse complement strand
CCCAAATCTCCACAGCGATGCTGAGCCTCCACCTGCCAGGGCCTTGAGGACTGGTCTGTGAGTCACCTCAGAGAAGTATAAGTAAAGTGTGTTAAGTCAGTGTGATATACACATATCTACTCAGTTTACACCACTGATGTGAGCTTCCAGGAGTGCTTTCTTCCTTCCGGAGCCCTGTAAAAGCAGACATGTGTGACCAGGTTGTTGCAGTGTGTGTCAACTCCAGCACTTCCTCCCTGGTCAAGGTGACACTGTTCTGTGATCACCATCTGCTATTGGAGGAAAGATTCCTCGAGAGGTTGTGGCTAATTTGCAGGTCCAAAGAAACTAGCTTTGTGGTGCCACTTGCTACCTAGCCATTTACCCACTCCCTTTCCTGCTCTGTCTCCACCTGCTGACTCCTCTGAGATGGCTCTTCTCATTCTGACTTCCAGCGTATTTCACCACCTCAAAAATTTAGACTCACAATAAAAAATATGGTGAGCCTGTAAGCCCAGTACTTGGGAGGCTGAGACTGGAGGATCACATGTTCGAGGTCACCCTCAGCAACTTACAAGACCCTCAGCAACTTAGGGAGAACTTGTTTCAAAATAAAAAAGGGCTGGAGGTATAGCTCAGAGGTTAAACACCCCTGTGTTCAACCCCCAGCCCAGAAAACACACACACATAAAATGATAAAATGATTGGTGTCACTTGCCTGCTTCTGGCAGCTATTATAATAACTTGTTATTTATCCTACACCAGTGGAGTAGAGATAGCAACTATGGCCTCTTGTCTTCAAAACCCTCCTGGAGAAAGTGGATGCCAGAGAGGGGAACCTGTCTCCTTCACAAAGGAGTGGCAAGGTTGCCAAGGCTCTTTTCTCTCTTCTGACTTCCACTGGGAGGAGAGCACAAGCCAACTTTCTTAAAGGGCAGCAAATAAACTATTCCATATGTCTTTGAACCTTCATCAGGAAGTGCCAGAGAGCCCTGGACACTGGAAACACGGGGAGATGCAGGCTGCACCTTGGAATGCCATCTGTCCCAGGAAATGCCAGGAAACAGGTGTTCGAGTTCACATCCCGTCAGATGCAACACAGCCATTCCCAACGCTTTAGAAAGCAGTTAGCTTCTCCCTGCTAAAGAAATTAATCCAGAGCCTAAATCCTGCTGTTGTTAATGGCTAGATGACCTTGAGATGGATTCCTCGCTAAGTCCTTTGATCTCCACTCACCCTCTGAGGCTGCAAATTTCTTTCTGTAATCAAAGTCCAGAGAGATCTTTTTTCTTCCTTCAGGGGACCATGAGTTTTTCAAACATTAGACCCTGTCTTTCTCTACTTCAATTCATGGTCTTCCTTTCTCTACATCACCCTTTTATTCACTTTTTATTTCTAACTCCCACAGAAATTATGAAATCTTGGAGTGCCAGGATTCAAACACACACACAAGAAATTTTCTCAGAGCACCTGTTACATGCCAGCACAGGCCAGGGATATAGCTGCAAACACAGCAGAGGAACTCCCCATTTTCATCAAAGGTACAAAGGCCCTGAGTCAAGAGGGATTACAGCATGGGTGAGACACTGATGGGAACTGATTAAACTGGAGCATAGAGAGCAAAGAAATGTTGGGTAATGACAATGTGGAAAGAGGCTGGCAGAGACCAGGCCAGAGAAGCCTGTCTATCTTTTAAACTACATTCAGGAATTAGACTCTCTCCTTTGGGTAATGGAAACTGTTGGATATTATAAACAGAAGGAGACCTAATCAGATATGTATCACAGGAAGATGTATACAAGATTAGAGGGGCAAAAGGTGTCAGCAGAAACTGGGCAGCAGTAATCGTGACTAGGATAGTGGTCATAGAGATGGGAAACTGAGCCAATTATTCATTTAGAATTCCAACATATTTCTTAGCGGTATGGGCTTGTGGATGAGCACAGCATGGGCTGCCTTGAGAGACCCGGTTAATTATGGAACAGGAATGGGCAGTCACCTCGGATGTCAATCACTCTGCCGGCCCTGATCACAGCCCAGCTGACAGGACAGGCTGAACGGAGTTTGTGTTCAACAGTGTGGCCCTATCCAATTGGTCACAGCTGATTAGACCAAAGGGGAACACCTGACCCCAAGGCCACAGGCTGGCCAGCAACCAATGACTGGCCTGGCCCATAACTGTAATCTGCACCAGTTAAGTTTGCCCTCTTGGGAATATGAACCATGAAAATGCCAAAAGAATGGGCCAGTTAGTAATAAGAGCTGAAGTTTTTAAAGGATGATACAGAGAGAAGGTGCAGCAAGGGGTATTGTGGATGAGCCAAAGCTCTCAGGAATAAGAAGCTACAAGAAGGCAATAGAAGCCAGTCCACAGAAAGCACGGAGCAGAAAAGCAAATAGAGGGCAGCTCCGTGGCTCCTGCGAGCAAGAGAAAGAGAACGCAGAGGTGGCTTCTAGAACAGTCCCTGAACCTGAGCATTTTCTATTTCCAGTGCTGCTCCATAGCATCTTTGCAATGAATCCCTCAAGTGACTCGAGAGTCTCTGTTCATCGCAATGAAAAAGTACAACCAGCTGGGCGTGGTGGCTCATGCTTATAATCCCAGTACTTGGGAGGCCGAGACGGGAGGATCTGGGTTCAAGGCCAGCCTCAGCTACTTAGTGAGGTTCTCCACAACTTAGTGAGACCCTGTTTCAAAATAAAGAATTAAAAATAGGACTGGAGTGTAGCTTGGAGGTAGAATGCCCCTGGGCTCAAACCTCAGTACCTCACACACACAAAAAAAGCACAACCCCAATACTCACCCAAGGTATTGCCCAGCGCCACACACTCTGCCGTCTGCCTCTGCCCACTGTGCTCCAGGGGTGCTCACCCACACTAGGTTCCTCGTCACGAACTCTGCCACCTCTGATGACTTACTGAGAAATGCTTTTGACCATACTCAGCAGGTACCTCAAAATCAGAAAGAATGTAAGGCCTCATTCCGGAGATTCTGCTCTATGGCAGAATTTTAAACCCATGACTTGTTTCAGTGGGTTGAAAATGTCTTTGAACGTGCGCTCCCATCTCCAGAGCTATGATTAATTACTGGCTGTTGCTGCCGGTTATGCCTGCAGCTCTCAGCAAGAAAATGAATAAAAAGTATTTGAGCTTTTCCATTCTCTAACAAAGAGTCAATTTTGGAAGGAAGGAAAGAAGGAATGAAGAAAGGAAGGAAAACAAAGAAGAAAAATGCTGGATGCGACTTGTACTAGTGCTCCTATATTTTCTCAGTGGCTCTGGTCAGCACAGTCTTGTCCTGCCGGCGCCCCAATGCAGGCAGGTGAGGTGTATCACTTCCCCCACACACGAAGCCATCCTCATCATGCTCTGTACACATTTCTGAATTAGTTCCAGCTAGTTAGTGTCACTGCAGGACCATTTAGACTGCCATTGTTTGAGTATCCAACATACCCTTCGATGATGGATTCCCAGAAAAGGCAAAATCCATTATTTACACACAGTAGGAAAATAAACCTTCTCCCCAGCCCAAGACATGAAGATCGAGAAAGCTTTTCATTTTAGACAGTTGGAAATTTCGCATTCAAGTGGCTTTGTCAACTCCTTTAATCAATGTCCTTTGGAAAAACAAATGTAGCAATTCAGCTCCTGTATTCAGTAGGGGTGAGATGTAACTAAGGGTATTAGCTATCAATGGTTCATGGTCTGTTAGCCAGCATCCGCCTGCAGTAAAGTACAGCTAACTGATAGCTTCGCCTTGAGGTAGTGTCAAGCATCCTGGTAAAAAACAAGACACAAACCCCTTCCAGACTGGACAAATACAGGTAGGGCAGTTGGGAGGAAAGGGCATTTCTCTCCAGCTCTTCCCAGAGGAACGAAGGTGTTCCTATAACAGCCGTAAGAGTTTTTTTTGTTTTTTTGTTTTTTTTTGTGGTACTGGGGATTTAACTCAGGGGCATTCTACCTTCGAGCTACACCCCCAGCCCTATTTTTTATTCTTTATTTTGAAACAGGGTCTCACTAAGTTGCGGAGTGCCTCACTAGGTAGCTGAGGCTGGCCGCAAACCCGGATCCTCCTGTCTCAGCCTCCCAAATGCTGGGATTACAAGCGTGCGCCACCACGCCCGGCTTCAACTTTGGTTCTGAATTCTTTCCTGGACCTGCTCCGTCCTGGTCACAGCCTCACCCTCTGACCCTGGCCTTCCTCTCAGTTGTCCTCACTACTGCACTGACTCCATCTCGACGACAACTGAGCTCTCCTGGATTATGCTCCCGTAGTGCCCTTCTCAGCTGCCTTTAGCATGGCTGCCCTGGCCCTGTGTCTCCCCAGCACAGGATCCAGGGCCACAGTTCACTGAGTGATGCCCTGCTCAGCCCACCTGGGCCCGCAGCAGGATTTGCTTTGATTCTCCTGGGTGGTAGCAACAGCCCAAAGTGGACCAGCCTCCTCACCTCCCTCCCAGGCCCCTGATGGAGCGTGGTCCTGAGCTGCCTCCACCCATTCTGGGCTCCACAGCTCCTAAGGGGCTTACAGACTGCATGAGGATTCAGAGAAAGGGCAGGGCCAGTGTCACTGCCATCGCTCTATGTTACTTTCCACAGTCTGTCACCTCCTTCAATTTCAGTCCCTTCCTCTCTTACATAGAAGAGTCGGCCTACAGTGCCGCAATGCAGGATGCTGTCCTTCCAACCAGCACTCACTGCCTTCCTCACTCCCGGCCCCCGGGATCCTCCTGAGCCTCTTACCTCCCACCCTCATCTAGCCATCACTGGGGCCTTTTCACCCAACACAACCTGCACTTATCCCATTTATACATAAATACAATTCAAAATCAGTTTTTACCTCTCTGGGAACACTTTATTTTTTTAATATTAGAGAATTAGGGAATGGAATGAGTAGCCTCAGGAAGTAAGTTAGAGAACGATATTCTTTTTTTTTTTTTTTTGCCGTACTGGGAATTAACTCAGGGGCATTCTACCTCCGAGCTATACTCCCTATACCCCCAGCCCTATTTTTTATTCGGGTCTCACTAAGTTGCGGAGTGCCTCACTAGGTAGCTGAGGCTGGCCGAGAACCCGGATCCTCCGGTCTCAGCCTCCTGAATGCTGGGATTACAAGCGTGCGCCACCACGCCCGGCTGAGAACGATATTCTTTACATGCTAAAAACCCCAAGATTGCTTCTGCAAATCAATGACAATGTCACTGCAAAGGCACCGCCTATGACATCAAGTAGGAGCAACTGAGAGGACTCTAAAGAATTCCCTACCACTGATGAGACTTCCAGGTGGTGAAGGTAGATAAGCAGATCTCATACTTTAAAAAAAAAGAGTTATACCTGTATCCAGCCATTTGGTACTGTAGTTTTGCCTCTTAACAGCCAAACTGCCATTTCATTTTTAAAATATACATATTTTTTGTGGTACTGTGGATTGAACGCAGGGCCATTCTACCTCTGAGCTACACCTCCAGCCCTATTTTATTATTATTATTATTATTTTAGTTTGAAACAAGGTCTCACTAAGTAGCTGAGACTGGCCACAAACCTGTGATCCTCCTGTCTCAGGTTCCCAAGTACTGGGATTGCAAGCATGCACCACCATGCCCAGCTATAATTTTATTTCTTATCCTACAAAATGGCATTATTATTTGACTTTGCAATATGGGGGGAAAAAGACCAAAAAAAAAAAGTGACTCAGAGCTGTAATGATACATTTTTCTCTTAACATTGGTGGGCTGGTCATTTTTCAGACCTGGGAAGCCAGCCCCTGCTGAAACAGAGCAGAGATGGCCAGTAGGAGTAGCAGAGGGCACCATGGCCTCTGCCTGGGGAGACAGAGCTAGGGGCCATTTGGCGAGGAGGGTGAAGGCGAGACAGACAACTGGCTCGATGAGAGAAAGGGCACTGCTGATAAGGGAACATTCGGTTTCCCCCAAAGTTGCCTAAAAATATTTTGTAGCTAAGTTATAAGCCTCTGCTCTGCTTGTCTGTGGCATCTACCAGAGCTGCTCACAAAGGATGCTCACCAGAAATCGCCATGTCAGCAGCCTCAAAGCTGGCTGGTGGCGTACACACATGCTCAGTGGTGTGAGGAAGCACCAAGAGGAGCAGCACTGGCTCCTTTCCAAGTCCAGTTCTAGACACTTCTCAGTATGAAACTTTTTTGGTATGGAAGTGAAGTCAGCTCTCTATGCATTTCAGAGTTTCAGACACATCACCACTTCACAAAGGCCTTTCTGGACCATTCTACATAAAACTTCACCCTTCACTATTTCTTCTCTCTTTCTCTCTCTCTCTCTCTCTCTCTCTCTCTCTCTCTCTCTCTCTCTCTCTCTCTTTCTCTCTCTCTCTCTCTCTCTCATCCTCCCATCTTATTTCTCTCATGTATTACCTTCTAATGAATTGACTACACTTTTTTTTTTTAACTTTCTACTTCTGTTTCCTCCACTCATTTCCAAAATGCAAAGCCATGGAGGTAGGGGGTTTTCAACATGTTTTGTCCCTTGCTACTACCAAGCACAGTGCCTGGCACATAGGATATGCTGAATCAAAATATAGAAACTGAATGAATGCATTGATTGAAATCGTTAACCCTCTGGAAATGAACATTATCCTCTCAAAATAGGAATCCTTTGTTCTACCTTTACTCATTAAATTTCATGCATATTTCAGAAATGTTTTATATCCAAAAATAGGATACTCTCAATATTAATACTTTAAAGTAAGTGCTGAACTTTGGTGAATAAGAATAATTATTTCATCCAGGTGTGGTGGTGCATGCCTATAATCCCAGTACTTGGGAAGCTGGGATAAGAGGATCGAAAGTTCAAGACCAGCCTCAGCAACCTCATGAAACCCTCAGCAACTAACAAGACCCTGTTTCAAAATAAAAAATAAAATAGGCCTGGGGATGTACCTCAGAGATAGAATGCTCCTGGGTTAAATCCCCAGTACCACACAAAAATTAATAATTATTTCAAAGCCTTTAAAGGTTATTTTTATTTTGCATGTATCATAAATCACCCAGCTGAGATTTTTTTTACTCGTAGAAAAAATCTCTTAACTACAAAGTATTTTTCTAGTATTTTTAACTTTATCTAGTAAGTTTCTTGAAAGATATCTAATTAAATATCAGTAAGTAACAACCTGAGGAGAAGAAATGAGATTCAATCAGGCCAAGTGGCTCTCTAAGATCACACAGCTGGAAGGAAACATTCAAATCAGAAACTAAGCATCACAATTTCCTCGCCATTGAGATTTCTGTTCACTAGAAATGTTGCATTAGAATGATGCCATATATTAGCATGTTAGTTATTAATAAATAAATTTCACTAAATTTTCGAGATTGAGAGTGCCTTCCAGAAGAGAATCTTGAGTAAATACCATACAGGGAATATTTACAAGACATCATAGATGCTAAAGCATCCATTCTGGGTGCCTTCTTCCTACCATGGACAAGGTATCTGGGTTCAATCCTGCAGTTCAATAGTATAAAGAGATAGCACAAGGTCTCTTTGTGGTGATAGAAAGATTCATCTTCATCTTGATCCTGGTGATGGTTCATGCACAAATGAGTGCAAGTAAAACAGATGAAATCTTAATAAATTCCATGGATTGTGCCAATGTTGATTTTTCTGGTTTGATGTTACACTAAATTTCTGTAAGATGTTACCATTGGGAAAAACTAACCAAGGGCATGCAGGATTTCTTTGAACTATTCTTCAGCTTCCTGTGAATCTATAATTATTTTAAAACAAAAAAATTTTTAAAAGATGCAAAGTTTTTGCTTTTTTGAAACTTCTATTAGATTACATTTAAAATGTAGATTTTTTTATGTTTCCTCAGTTACTGAAAAAATTCTTAAGATAAAAATTCACATTTCTTCCTAGAAATTACTATCATTAAAGTACGAACCATTTTTTTTTTCAGTAAATGTGGTTCCAAGCATTTGACGCAGATTATGCAAATAGCTGACTTGCAGTATCACTTATTTTAAACTGTATACTTTTAAATGTACATTATAGGTGCTGAAGTTTAAAATAGTGCTCAGCATATTCCAACTTTTAAAATTGCAATAAAATAAAACTGGCCATTACCAAAACCAAGCTCTTGTCTACAGAAACTATAAAGAAAATAGATTAAAAGCTCCAGTGTGTTCTTAAGAAAAATATATAAACTTGCCTCCCAAATAGTGTATTTTAGTTATGAATTATGAGGGTTCTTTCTTTCTGAGCATTCACTGAAAGAGGTGAAGCTCAGTCTTTCATTCACTTCTGAAGGAAATTTTATTTTCTGTAGAAAGCTAGTCGACTCTAAAGGAAGAGACTAACTTATATTTGACCACTAGGTGTCACTGTTGGTGGTGGCGTAGGCGATAAGGAGGGGGAGGGGAAATTGAAAGCAATCTAAGGGGTTTTCTGGTTTTGATTTTTTTTTTAACATAAAATTCTCACATTACTGCACTTCTTCTCTGCATTCAGAAGGATAATGTGGAAAGGAAATAAAGAAGTATGAAGATACAGTTTTTGGAGTACTCGGTAACACTACCTTGGGAAATGTGAAGTGTAGCTTGCTAGGGAGCTATAATATCCAACAAAAATGGACTGTTTAAGACAAGATCGTTCTAGTATTTCCCTAACCACATTGCAAGAAAGCAGAAAACGTCAATTACTTCACGTCCAGAGAGGGAAGCATCCCTCACCCCTATCTGCCTTGTGCTGAAGAAATGAGATGAATAATTACGAAGCACACTGAGGAGTCAGCTTGTGTGTGAAGGGGATTTGAGTAAGGGCAAAACAGTGACAGTCATCCACCAGGCTGCAAGAAAATCTGTAACAGGAGGGTCTCAGGAAGTTGAACCAGCAACTATCAGTGAGGTCCAATTAAGTTCTGGATTTGGCTATGAGAAACTGGAACTTTTTCAAAGCCCGTGGACAATCAAACACTGCAAAAGAAACACAGCATGGAAAGAGGGTGGTGCCTGCCTGGGCTGAGGAGGGGGAGCGGCCACTCCTTGAGAAGAGCCAGGCCTGGCGCCAGGCCTCCTTTGGGGCGGTTCCCTATGACCCAGCAGTCTGACATCCCAGGGTGGCACAGCTCACGGCAGAGCCTGCAAAGCAGCTGCAGAGAGCCAGTGCTATTTCCAGCAAGCGTCTCTAGCTGGAGCTGTTATTCTTTCACTCTCCTAAGGGGAAAAAAGTTTAAGAATACCGAAGAGTTGGCTTGGAAGGGAGGTTGGGGGAGAGAGCCCAAGCAAGGGGTTGAAACCCCTAATGAGTACCTCCAGGAGAATTTTTTTTTTTTTTAACAGAGGGAAGAGTTGACTAAATGGCCCAAAACTTTTCATATTTGAAAATATTTCCTTGTTCATGTACGCTATAAACTATTGCATCAAATGATTGTTTCTATCCTACACTTTAGACATTTCTCAGGGCAGTATTAGTCTTTTATTCTTAACCACATTTAGGGGAAGCAAGTTAGTAGGATAATCATGAAAAGAAAAATGAAGGAAAAAATGAAAGAAATATTAAGTGCTAACCAGTGTTTACTGTGTATTAACCCACTTAATCCTTCAGCAACCTGACCCAACAGGAACTATTATTATTACCTTTATAGAGGAGGAAAATAAGTCAGAGAGAGGTCAAGTAGCTTGCCCAAGGTCACAAGCCTGAAAAGGAGCATTCTGTCTACATAGTCACTCAGCAACACCAGGATCAGAGCTAGAGCTGGGACTGATCACCAAGCCTCTCCTTGTGAGATCTTCTACCAAATTCAGAGGCTAACCACGGAGATCCACAGAATGTTTACAGGATGGGGTTTGTCAACCTACTGCATTCTGGCCAAGCACTACATCAAAAGGTGGAATGCGTACAAGAGTGAGAGGTGCCAGGCCTGGACAGTCATGCCTTTTGGGACTGACAGCTCAAACCTTAGCCAAATCCTTGAGATGTCTCTCTTAACCAGCTTCTGCTCAGATTTCTACATAATCTCTGGTTAGAATCAACTACTAGCTATATGAGGCTATATATCAAGCTTCATTGTGATTTACATGCAGCTAACTTCCAGAAAGTGTTAAGTAATGGCACTTGATATGAACACGCATATTTTCCAGAAGGTTTTTTTATTGCCATGACACATATATACACTAAGATTTTGCCAAAATAAGTTCAAATCAATGGTGTAACTGTATGTACTCAAAATAGTCAAAGCTACATAATATGCCTTTGGGCATTGACACAGTGGGGGGAAAAACACACACCCAAATGTGCTCCCTAATAACCCTGAACTGATTCTAATGGATAGTTTTCTAGCCCAGCAAAAGTATTGCAATTTGTCATTAATGGATATAAGGAGGCCAGTTTTCTTGGTTGGAATGAAGCGACAATTATTAAATAGCTAAAAAAAAAAACCTATCAAAACAAGGACAACAAAAACCACCTGGGTGAAGTGGTATACTCTTATAATCTCAGCTACTCAGGAGGCTGAAGCAGGAAAATGCAGAATTGGAGATCAGCCTGCACAACTTAGTGAGACCAAAAAAAAAAAAAAAAAAAAGCCAAGAGAAAATAAACCCAGAGAAAGTGTTTACTCTGGAAAATAAAAATAAAATTGAGTACCTGAGCACAGTCGAAATGTCTTGTGGAGGTTCTTATTGTATTACTTTTAGGAGAGACACTAAACATGAACGATGGGATAGTCTGTCAGATTCTTTGTTCCTGCTGGGCTGCCACTGAGCCAGAGTTACTTCACTGCCAGTGATGTGCCTAGTTGTAGTTAGGGCTCTACAGAATCAGAACCAATGAGATGCCACATACGTATATGTAGATAATGCGAATTGGCTTACATGATTGTGGAGGCCTGAGTGTAGCACAGAAATGGCAGACTAACAGAGGAACAGAACGGGGAGATGAGAAGCACTGTTTGGAATTACTGCTGCATCTGTTTCTGTCTCTGAGACAATTGACGATTCTTTGAAATGAGACTTGAGATGTATCGTGAGCATCAGATTTAGTAGGTAATGAGAATAAATAGCAAAATCACCCGGACCAGTGTTGCTCCTGTCAGATGGAAACAACTAGGGATCCATAATGGAATCCTTACTCTGTGGGCGACCATGAGAAGGAGGGGAAAAATGAATGGGCACAAGAAGGACAAACCAAGGAATCATTCTTTCTGCCACAGCCAGCAATTCAAACCTATTCAGAATATATATTTGAGTTCAGGTTTGGGGTGGAAGCAATAAGAATGGAAGTGGGTAAATGAATGACTGGAATGCACCTATCAAAGAGGGATTGGAAGAAAAGATTTTCAAATGAGAATTCTAGAGTTTAGCACAAAATTAGCAGGGATAATTATAGCCAAGAGATCAGAGGGACAGGAAAAAAAAAAAAGGACTGATAGGGACTGATAGTAATTCCAGCTCCAAGGTTTTATTTATTTATTTATTTATTTTGTTGTACAGGGGATTGAACCTGGGAGCATTCTATCTCCGAGCTACAACCCCAGTCCTATTTTTTATTCTTTATTTTGAAACAGGGTCTCACTAAGTTGTGGAGAGCCTCACTAAGTAGTTGAGGCTGGCTACTAACCTGGATCCTCTGGTCTCAGCCTCCCAAGTACTGGGATTATAAGCATGTACCACACACCCGGCTTAGCTCCAGGGTTTCTATGGGCCCACATTTCCTAATCTGCAATTCTCAAATTGAACAATCTCTGAAAACTAAACATCCCTCCTCTCTCCTGCAATTCTGACTTCACCTGAACACATTTGGTGGTAACACCTTATCTGAAAAGACATGAAAATATTTGCAATGATGCCACTTTAATGTGAGTATTGATACACTTCCTTGAGGAAATTACTGTTTGATTTTAGAGTGTTGCCTACCCCCACACCTGGGGTGTTGGCATTATAATACGAAAAGCACTAAATTATCTTTTTGAAATAGAAAATCTGAACACTGAAACACATCTGGTCCTAAGGATCTGGATAAATCTTTGTGAACCTGTAGTGGGAGGGGCCAAGAGGACTATACTCCTAGGGATGTCAGGGCCAATAGCATACAACCCATGGAGAGATCACAGCCCAGGTGAGAGGACTGCACATGGCACTGCAGTCATATCGGGAGGCCTGGGACAATGATCAGAATCAACCAGGGGCTGATCTTAGTCCTACATCCTTGTGAGAGGGGCATCTAAAGTTAAAAGCCCATGTTTTCAAGAGCCTGCTACATGCCAGGCATGACTTATTAGCTATTGCACTCCTCATACCTCCCCTCTGAGAAGGGAAAATAAAGATCCCAGTGGAAGATCACAGGGCAAATAGCACCACTGGGATCAAACCAGGTCTGCATGACTCAAAGCCTATTCATGGCCTGGTGCACCAGGCTGGTCTCCTGTTGAAGAGAAGCCAGCTGGCTTTTGGTTAGAGAGAGTAATTCTAGCAGATACTCATAGAATGTAATCTACATTCAGGCACCTTGTATAATTCTCAAAACAACCAAACCAGTTTGGAAGTATGGTTCCTGTTTCTCAGAAAGAGAAACTGAAACTCAAACAGGAGGGTAACTGCTCAAGGTCTTCTATGCTTAATAAGGGTTGAAGCTGGATTTCAAACTGACATCTGTCAGTCCCCAGAGATAGCCCCACTAGCCTGTAGCCCATGCCCCTCCTAAACATAGTTTGCTAATATCTGTGAGTGGAAAAACATACTTTTTCTTTTTTTGGTGATACTGGGAATTTAACTCAGGCACATTCTACTTCTAAGCTATACTCCCAGCCCTAATTTATTTTTTATTTTGAGACAGGGTCTCACTAAGTTGCTGAAGTCCTTGCTAAGTTGCTGAGGCTGTCCTCAAACCTGTGATCCTCCTGTCTCAGCCTCCACAATACTGGGGTTACAAGGGTGCACTTGGCTTGTGAGTGAATATTTGAATATATATACACACATACTTTCTTACGAGCTATATGACTACCCAGAGGGAAGTATCAGTGGCCTTCTGAGATCCCTCATATGGGTGAAGAAATAAAGGTCATAGTGATGGCCAAAGAAACCTGTTTATTATCAGGAGATAACATTACCTATCACTTTAAATGAGCCAGAGACCTCCAGATACTCCAGCAAGTCTCCCATTACACATGAGAACAGCTTCAACATCAAAAGAGAAAGAGATATGGCAAAGGGGGAGGGAGTAGGGGGTCTTTTCTTTGGCTGTTGATGGTTGGTCAAGTGAGTCTAATGGCATATTAATAAGAAGCAATTAATTGTGTAGCCAGCCCAGTAGTTCTAAGAAATGAAATCCCAAAACTGATACATGAAGGGCATCAGAGATTGAATAACTGTTAAAAAGGCAGCTTCTGGCACTGCTTTGCATCAATAAAGATGTAAAGAACAAAGGAATCACTTGCAAGTACCGCACAATCAATAGACGCTTGAAAGACAAAGGCTAAGAAAGGGAAGAAGCACGGAACCCCATCAAATGTGAGAATCTTCTCCAGAGAGGAAACCAGAATCGTGGGGACACAGCTGGATAGGAGCTTGCAAGGTCACGCAGTCCCACAGCTCACCTTCTCCCCAGCCAGGGACAGCTAGGCTCTCATTTCAAACATCCAGGGAATTACAAGACCAGATTCCAGGGAACCAGGAGAATAGCATTTAATTATTGCAGGCACTGGACTGCTGGCCCCTGGGAGCAGTAAATCAGGGCCCCAAACAATGAAATACGAACAATTTTTGGACTCACCAGACCTGATCTGATGAACAAGACTGACATCTGCCTGCATTCCAGCGAAAATCATGAGAAATCAAAATTTCAGCCAAAAAAAGGTCTGAGCCCTTTTTGTAATGGGAATTTTTATCATTCTAAAGCCAGAATGCATAAATCTCATCCACTTAAATGAAGGGATCCAGAGGCCACTTGGGGAATCCCCTGGTCAAAGTGGTAGTTGTGACAGCTTGTGCTTCTTGGCAGGAAATAATACCCTCATGGAAAGGATGATAATGGTTTATAGCCATGAACTAAGAGAATTCTAATGCTGGACTAAGAGCAAAAACACATGTGCACCCATGCACACACATTTAGAAACTCCGGGGATATGTGAGACCCAGGAAAATAGCATTTGTGTTCCAATTCTAGTATGTTGGCTAAGCCCAAGATGTGTGATGTTTCCATGTTCAGAGAATTTGTACCAGCAATGTCCCTGCATCTCCAAAATGTTCAGTTTCTATTAATAAGGCTAAGGGAAGATTCTTTATAAAATGGCTGGAATATTTTGAGATCTCTGAACCCCTTGGGAATGCAAGGCATAAAAATAGAACTGATTTAATGATCTCCATCTCATGCAGTGCTGTTGCCTAAAAACATCCCCCAAAGATCTATAGATGCCGTTTTTGTCCATGCTCCTGTATTTCTGAGCCTTTTGTATTTGTCCATTTAATCAAAGAGAGGATATGCAGAATTTATATCCATACAAACATTGTTTCTTTTTTGGTTGCTTTTGGGGGGAACATGCCAAAGAATTCAAGGGACCCAGAGCATTCCTGAGAGGCTCAAGGCATTTTCTGGTAAGTGCAGTATTGCTACATCAATTCTATAGTGGAGGGAATAGAACCAAAGAACCATGGAGAGACCAACATTTCAAATAGTAATATCTCCATTTCAGTCTAAAAGATTATCTCTGCGAGAGCAATCTTGGCCACCAAGCTAAGGTCATTTGTAATGAGACTTTTCTTTGGTTACAAGATTATATTCTAAATTAGTTAAATTCCATAGACCTTAAGTCTAAAGCTGGCTGACACAACCTGATTTTAATATGGCAATGCACTGTGCTGTGTTTGAAATACACAGCAGTGATCAGGTCTTGGCTTTGTTTTTAAAAGCAATGAATAGCTATTCCTACATATGTGGCCTAGTATGGAAAGACCATCCATTCTCTTTCATCTGGATCTACACCCATCTGTCCCCAGAAGAGGAACTGGTGGCTATCTCTGAGATGGCATAGGGCAAAAGCACAGCTGGCACCTCACCTCTTCTGAGATCCAACATTTTCTTCCAACCTAGATTATAGAAGGACAGGTCCTGGTTTTTTGGAGACACTGAGGAGCTGAAGTAACTAAATGCACCATATCCTGCCTGGATGGCAAGAAGCCCTTCACATTTCTCTTGGAAGATGCGTTCTCCCTTGCCTTGTCCAGTCAAGCGGGGAAAGAAGATAGCATTGAGGTATGTGTGTGCTTTATCCTGTCTGTGAGTCTTTGGCCCTGGGTAAAGTTTTGCTTCTTAAAAATAGAGGGAAAAAAAAATCCAAAAAGCTGTTTTAAATCCCACCTCAGGAACTAGAAAGTTAATCCTTGATTAGATGAATAATAGGACATGAGAAACCATTCCCAGAAATCCTGCCAAGTTATAAAGTCTATGGACACATCCTGTCTCTTGTGGGTGGGCGGGGGGGGGGGGGG